>JXSR01S019129.1:20890-44577 GCA_000969725.1 Ophiothrix spiculata | reverse complement strand
TTTTACAGATAATCTGTTTCTGTTTATCAATTTTAATTATAATTGATAAATAGCAAATTTAATCAGCTTTCATGAGAATTTTAGTTTGTTGTAATTGACCAATGCATTCAAAAGTTACAGCCATTTAAGTAAAGGTACCCAATTTTGATGTCGAACAAGCTTCAACATGAACTCTTTACTGTACAGCAGTGGGTAATATCTTATTGATTGTGCATTGATGAACTTGACGATGCATTCAAAATATTAAATGGGCACGCACTGTGCACAGATACAGAATAAGATTCAATGATGCAGATCAAAATACTGATGGTCATTTCAGGTATCAGTGCACAATCTTGACAACCGATGCCCAGTGGCGCAACAATCATTACAATGTAGCAACTGTCACTGGCATTTTGTTGCAATTAACTACCATATCTTCAGACTCATAATAGTCTGGTTGAAGATTGCCGTCTGTTTTTTCTGTAGTTTACGGATGCCAACCAGGTCCCATAACCTCAAGCTATTTAAAATAATGTTTATTAGTTAAAGACCTTGCAATTCTTCGTAACAGAAACAAGGAAGGCTTTAGAAGATCCTGATCCAGATGATTCAACAAAACAACAACCCAATAAGAAGAGTTCTTTTGAGAGATCTGAACATTACCTCAATAGTCAACCCACTATCCGATATTTCGCAGTCCACATTCAACAGCCTGTTAATTTGTTTCTTGTTATTTAATTTCGATAGGCGTTCCTATCATAACAATTAGAAGAGGCATCAGCCTTTGTTACCAGTACGCACCTAAACTATGCCAAACTAAATGCCGTTGTTTTTTCGTCGATCAAATCGGGTACCTCCACTAAAATGACTATAACTTTAGAATGGTTTGTCCGATTTCAACACAATAAATTTTCTATGAAAGCTAATGAAATGTGACATCTCATACAGGAACAACTTTGCAAAAGAATAAAAGAACTGATTGTATAAAATCACTAATTAGATTACACTTAATTTTGACTCTCCCTGTAAACATATGGGCATTTTCACGGTAACGGAAGGACAATCACAGAATTTTTCTGTATTTCAAACACATACATTGCCAAAATTGAATTGGATAAAATAAAACTAATTCCATATTTAGTTGAGTATACCTGAAAGCATTCATATTCATCAGGAATTTTTTCATAAAAATTCCTCTGTCACAAAATATGCATATTACTGAGGTCGGTCACGGAAGGACAGCAAAACGGACATGGTTTTTCACCTTGAGTACATTTTTGAAAATTTTTATGAAAGTTATGAAGAAATCTTATTTCAAAGTTACTGAATGCATTGCTTGGTGTTTCTGCAATAGTTTGCCACATTCCACATCAAAATATTCCCTTATGTTTTAACAATACAAAATGCGAAGGGATCATGGTCACGGAAGGACGGTAACGGAAGGACAATTTGTCCGCTGATTTTTGGATGAACTGAACCGTAAAGCCTGGTCAGGATTAACAAAAAATACAATCTCATGTGTACATTTGAACCTTATCTAAGATATTTAGAACAATAACACCCAAATAAACAACCAAGAATGGGTTGAACAAATAAATAAAAATTACTACTTTTCATTATGAAAATCAAGAAATTTGTCCAAAAATTAGGTTTTTTACAGAAATTTCATAGA
The DNA here is from genome assembly GCA_000969725.1 of Ophiothrix spiculata. Classification (NCBI taxonomy): domain Eukaryota; kingdom Metazoa; phylum Echinodermata; class Ophiuroidea; order Amphilepidida; family Ophiotrichidae; genus Ophiothrix; species Ophiothrix spiculata. Next base: position 42,923 of record JXSR01S019129.1, on the reverse strand, counting down.
CACCTTTGTTCAGTCTTTTCAAAATTGGGTTCATTTTAAAGAGCTTCAAAATAGCTTTCTTTTGATACCAAATATATGGTGGTAGAATTTTTCATTGAATAGTTACATCCTTTTTTCAATATTTTTCTCATGTCCACTTTTTCGTGAAAATGCCCATATATATCGGGCTTACCCTGGGTAAAGAAGAGAAAAATCTATGATGTGATAAAATGTTTTACAAACAAACCCAACCTCTTTCCTGACATATAGCATCAACACATACTGCATACTCCCAAGATCAACAAAAGACTTATTTTTTACTTCCACTTTTCTAAAGTAAAATTTCATGACATTTGTAGTTGACTGTTACCATTGAGCATACCAAGTGTAATACCCCGTATTAAGTTGATATAGAGTCCATTTTCAATTTCAAACACGACTTTGGATTAGCGAAAAGTACCTTGATTTACAACTATTCACACCTGCTACAATTTTGAAGTCGAATTTAAATGAACTTTACTTGTTCCATGTCAATGAGCTGTAGAAGTAAACACGAATTCAACTCGACTTACGACGACGGGTATACTCACATACAAAAAGACGTCATTAGTCGAGTTACATCAACTTACTAACATGAGGTAACTTGCTTTTTAGCAAGTTGAAAATTCGATGTAAGAGGACTTTTTGAAAGACGACTTAAGTCGACTTGGGTTATAAATTATTTGCAGATGAAATTTTGTCTAATGCACCTTTAAGGACTAGAGTGAATTCTGTGTCTATCTGAAAGGCTAAAAGTGTGTGTGTGAATTGGAACAAGTAGCATGATACAATAATGTTTGTAACATTGTGGGTGTGTTTATTTCAAGAGTGTCTACTCAAGATTATCTAACATGCTAGCTCTTTTCACATTCAAGCCATTAACATACAGAGTGTGGAGGATACTAGTGACAGATCGCATAGCACATTCTGTGGCCTTTAAGTGAAATCAGTTGATGTAAAGGTTGATTGCAAGATTTTCTCTAGAAATAGATTTTGCTTTTTTAAAGTCAAACCACAGTTCTGCGTCCTATGTTGCCATTTTTTATACAGGTCCCAAGACATTAAGATTTTGTTTTTAGAGTCATTTAAGCCTAATAAACTCAATGATGTGAGTTTGTGCATTGTGTGTTTTATTCCTTCCTCGTGCATCACATGAACAGAAATAAGACCACTTTGCGGCAAGCAAAGGTGGTAAAACAATAGATTTATGAAGTGATTTATGACGCCTTGGTCCACTGACTATGACTCAAGAATCATAACTCCATCCAGTGTTACAGTGCTGTTATTGCATAGTATCAATTGATGAGATAGCCCGCAGGCAAAGACAATTTTGTCATCATAGGAGCTTCCGAAATTCATCCTTGTGTTTTTGTTTCTGTAAAACACCCTTGATGTTGTCAAAACATGTTACTTGGGAGAGATGATCAAGGAAAACAATGTCATCCACAGGCATCACAAAGGCATTTTAAAACTGTGGGACTTTTTGGACATGGCTCAAGAGGTTGGTTAGAGCATATCTCTGCAGTCAGAGATTTGACGAGATTATAGTATCGATCTGTTGGGATTTGCAATTTTAGAAAGACTGTTTGCAAATTAGCAAAATATTTTGATTTTTAGTCCTGTGAATGTGCTTTAATCTATGAATGATTTGCAAAAGTTGTTCAAAAAATGTCAATTGATTCAAGAAGTTAGACAACAAATTGTCCATATTTACAATGTAATTTCTGTTTGAACTCCTACAAAAGTGTTAGATTGGTGGTAGGAAGAATGATGAGGGGTTTCTGTTGGAAAACAGGGGTTTCTGTTGGAAAACAAAGTATGTTGTGTTTTTTATTCTTGTACCTGTTTATTTAGTTATTGTAATTCTGTGATTTCATTTATCAAAAGGTGAATGCATCATGGTATTCATAGTGTTTTAACCCTTTCGATTCTGAATTACAATATCGGTGTATATAGCCCATAATGAATTATGTTATACTCAACACGAATTGGAACGCCTGAGCGTTCTCTCGTAGGCTCCTTTGGAAACGCTCAGGCATTCTATCGGATTGAAAGGGTTAAACAGTGCATTAACATTTATCTCAAGTTATAGAAACTGTTTTACACTTTTAGATGTAGGTGGACCCTTGAACATTTCATAGTTGTCAGAATTAAACTAATAATATACCACTTTAGAATATGATGGCCTCCGAAGTATGTAGCATTTTGATTTATAAAATATTTCTTGCCAATAAGTGTTCTTAATCATTTCAGTTCTGACAGTTTTATTCCAGGTGAGGTTTTTATTCTTAAGTTTTAATAAATAGATTGTCATATTGGCTAAGAGACTGACTGTCTTGGTACGTCAGAAATATTGTGTATGTTTTAAACATGACATGGATCAATTGAATGGGAAGTAGTTCTATAACATCTGCCCTGAAGAATGTTGGATGAAGTTTGACAAGGGAATTGCAATAGCCATATTTCCTTTTATGCTGAGACATTTTTTTACTCTACTGTTTTATGAAACTAATAGCATGAAAGCAGATGGAACTTCAGTAATCGATAGTAATTCAAAATAAGTCCCAGTTGGTTTATGAGAGTATATGTTGTAGAGTATGCACATGTCAGTAAAGGATAATTTTATTATTCTTTATCAAATTGGTTGGAAACTTTTTAATCCACAGTTGGCATCACTAAATAAGGACTTAAGGGTTGCTATCTTCCAGAGACAATAGTGGGATGTAAAAATCTTTCAGCTGTTGAAAATATTAAAATATAAAAAATGGATCCAACAACAAAGTATTAAACACATCAAGGATCAAATTTGATACAGAAGGTTACTTAGAGTACAATTATATAATTAAAGAAAACAAAGTAAGCCAACTTAATGTGGCTTACTTCTCTCAGCTGTATGAATTACCTTTAAATAAAGGCAGGAACATTTCAAATCAGCAAATATCACAACTTTGTTAGGATAATCGATTTATGTGTATTTTGTATTATTGTTCAAAATGAAAATTGTTGACTTCACCGTAGGTTCATGATATGTGGTCACATTCATATATAAATTCATAGAATTGATCTTACTAAAGAGTAGATAATAATCATTTAAAACTTTATCTCTGGTAGATAACCTGTAATACAGGGTGTCCAAAAATAAACTCCCCATTTATAAATGCTTATAACTTTAAAACCAGGATTCGCATGGCAACTATAGACATATGTATTGATAGAGGAAACTTGTAGAATTAATTTGGTACTAAACATGATATAATTGCTACTTTTGAAAATCCTTTTCAACGTAAATTACGTCAAACTTAAAAAACCTACTTTAATACTGAGAATAAAAACAAATGTGCACGTCACATGTAGAGGAGGGAGCAATCTTTGTACACAGGAGAATCATTCATGATCATTTGACTAATTCAGCGAAACAGCTTCTACAATGTTAATACAAAGATTTTTGATTGTGGTTTTGTCTTAACAATAACATAATGCTCATTAAAATGTTTTTAATTTGTCAAAGCGTAACTCTCGCATAATGCCCATCTTTAAATGGTACACAACACTAGTACTCCTTATTACACATTCAAAGTTACACTCACAGGGACATATCAAATTACCTCCTTCTTAATGGGAGTGAAAGGGCCAATGTTTCTTTGTTTTGAGCAATATGATTGTTTATGAAAAAGTTAATTAATAAAGCCATTCTAAACTGTTTAGCTGTATGAGGCCTCGTGCCGTCATAGTGAAGTTGCAGAAGACTATTAACACGGTATGGTATATTGGCTCAACCACTTTGAACTTTCAGACCTTCTTGCTATCTTAGAAGTTTACTGATTGCATAATGTTTGGTATCAAAAAAATTCTACAAGTTTTCTCTATCAATACATATGTCTATAGTTGTCATGCGAATCCTGGTTTTAAAGTTATAAGCATTTAAAAATGGGGAGTTAATTTTTGGACACCCTGTAAATCATGCCATTTGTATTTGTGTGTAACTGACTCTGTCATTAGCACAAAGTGTAAACTTGAACACCTGGGTTATGAATTAGCCTTGAGGTTTTGAAAAAGTCACTTTGTGCCAGGAGAGTAAGTCCGATTGTGATTCTTTTGTTGTTTGCAACATTTTGATTGATGGCAGTTGTTGAGGGTGATAAAAGAATTTGATGTTATAAATGTTAAATTGTGTGTTATATTCATACATGGTATGTACCTTTTGTTATACTTAGAGCACTTTCTGTCAATTAAATAATAATAAATGACATAGGGTACATTGTGAAAATGAGCATATTGAACCTGATTGATTGTATTCAGAATAGATCAAAAAAAGACTAAAAGTCAACTTGAAAACATTTCTTCAATTCTTGACAATTACTTGTACTTTTAACATATTTTTGTGTAACTTTATTGAAATCATTTAATACTGACTGTACTCAAAGCAATAACCAGTTAAAGATTGAAAAAGTGATGATAAGAAGGTTAAGTTATATATAGTTTTTAAAATTTTGCCAAAGTACTTAAAATCACATTTTTAATTTTGCTATGTACCTTCTGTTCTGTAAGAATAGATGATTATATTTAGCACGTTATGAGATAAGGTAACAGAGCATGGAGATGCAAAAAATAGAATTTTACAACAAGTTGATAGAACATTATTGTTGCAATATGCTTTTGCTGGAATAGAGATATCCTAAAAACTAAAATCTGTATGACAAGCTAAAGTTACATGTCAAACGTTTTATGCAAACCATAGAGCTTCTAGCTGAATTATGCATGAGTCGGAAACATGCACTATTGAAAACTTCACAGTTTTTGTGCAGATTGTTACATTGCAAATGAAGTTAAAAGAATTGTTGTGTAACTGTATCGTGATAGGTTAAATGAAGTTGTCGCAGCGAGAGAAAATTGCGTTTGAGGCTCACTAACAAGTTGTTCTGTTTGGATAGGAGGAAATGGGATGGAATTATTAACACTTTGGGGGTTTTATAGATGGGAGGAATTTTTGGTTGGAATATGATGCTGCATACAAATTTGGATGGTTGTACTGGTATAAATCATAGACTGCATGGGCTTGCCATTTTCTTCCTCTTTCAAAACAACTGATGTTTTTATAAAAGATGTAATACAAGATTTTCTTCAAAATAAAATCTGAAATTGATCTTAATCTCTGAGTTTGTTGTAGTTGAGAAACTAAGAGTTTCAAATGAAAACAAATGGTTTAGATTTAAAATTTTCACTTTAAATGCTTTCTTGTGGAAAGGCATGTTTATTTATCAAAAGATCCTGGGCCCAATACAAAAATGTGCAAAAACAGTTTCAATGGTTTAAACATTTTAATTGCAAACTGGAAATTTTGAAATCATGGAAAAAGATTTCAGTTGGTTAGATTACAAGGATTATTAGAGGTTCCAGTGGTGTTTTCTGATAATTTGGCCTAAATCGCCCTTCCTGGTAGTTTTGAGCTGGGTTTGGTCCACCCTGCTTGTACTCTATCTAAATTTAACACACTTATGCCTCAAAAATGGTAGAACTGAGAAAAAGAAGCTTGTTTCAGACAACTGTAATATCACAATGTACAAATATAAGTAAGGCCTCTTTGAGACCAAGACCTTTTGATATTTTTTCCTCAAGTAGATCTATTAATTAGCTCTTTCTTTATTAAAATATTGGATTGACATTTAAATGTTTTAAAGTAGTGTAAAGATGAATTATATCAAATTTTATTTCAGATAACATGATAATTACATATTCAGTACAAGGCAAATATAAATCTATATGTGTCTGACTATCTGAAAGCTTTGAATGAACCCTATTTTCCATTTTACACTATACATAAAATATCTAAATCTTATGTAATTGTGCCAGTTTCATAGAGCCAATTTGAATTTTATTGACAGTCTCTGTCTGTGCAATTTTACCTAAAACTCCCTACATTTTGCCGTACATCAATTCTATTCAAGCTTATCTAGTTATTAAGTGGTTCATTCTCCTGTATACCGGGAAAAGGGGGTTACTTTGAGCAATTATGGTACAGGTATGTAAACATGGGTAGCAAACTTAGGCTGTCTTTGCCAAAATGGGTACTTTGTTGAATCTACTTATTTATGAAAAGGCTACAATTTGATTATTCCCCAAATTACTTAAGCTTCAGTTATCGTGGAAAACTTTGACTTTTGTATAAATGGACTCAACATTTCGGTAATTTTGCACTTAGATGAGACCCTTTTTCTTGAAAATTGGTATTTGTATGGGAGACACATCTCTATCAAGATAAAGCACAAGTAATTCCCCCTCCTCCGGGATATGTATAGCCCAATTTAGTCTGCCATTGATAAAGCTTAGCCCCATAGAGCCAGCCTGCCTCGATTACCTAGCTTTCCTCATAGTCAAGTAATATTCGCAGTGTCATTGTGATGTATGGTCAATATTCATACCCTAGGTCAGTGGCTTGTGGGTTGCTAGACTACTCGTAGCTATTTTCTTCCTTTCTTCTCTTTCACAAGTGGTGAATGACAGGTTTCGGGCAAAGATGTATTTAATAGCATGGAAACACCATTTCAGGGATTATTAAATTGTTTTTTGCCTTTTCAAACAGGAAAAAGTACTGGAACTGTTCAAATATAGCCAGTAGGGATACGGTAGTATTGCAAATCTAATAACAGTTTTAACTATTGTGCGGGACAGTATTGTATGGAAGAGTGTTTTGATGGTGTCTATGGTCAGTAATAAGTAATTTTGACCATTTTGTGTAATAGAGATAGGTCATGTGGATGGTGGCATTTATTGTCTGTGAATGACAGGAATTTGTATTATGTTTTACATGTAGTGTCTATTGAATGGTTTTCTAATAAGGTTGCAATATCGAGTTTTTCACCAAAAGATTCAAATTGCTGTGTTACTGTGTTGCAATATTGAAGTTGTTTACAAAAGCAGTTAGATTTAAATGAAACTTTTTTCAAAGATATGCAATACCTTTTATGGATGTTATTAATAAAAGGGCTGCAAAATTGTGATGTTTGTGATTGAATAGGCTAATTTTGATTGCTAGATAAAATATTAGAGACGGTAATCATTTTGATTCAAGTCTGGTAAAACCATACTTATTACATTTCAATGGAGTCAACTCACCCTTACACAAGATGAGTGCCTGGTGATGACATCCAATGGTGTTATTTCTTGGGGAAACTGCAGAGGTACCAGTTGCTTGCAGCAGATTGTTTGGTAATTGTCCGATGACCAGCTGTGTCAATATGACATGGTTTCAAACATAGCTCTCCCGTTTGCAAACCTGTCCCTCCTACTTGACCATCTTGCTGTTAATGCTGTGTGCAAAATCCTTTTAGTGACATCTGACTTCAGCATGTGTTGATATTGTCATCCCTTGCATTCACGGTATATTTCAGCATTGCTGGGCCGGTACCATATTAAACATGCTAAATACAGGTTAGCTGTTTTGTTAGAAATAAAATGATGTTTCCTTCTTCGATTTGTTCTTTGACTTAACATTTGCATTTCGGGAGGAGAGCACCAATATTTTTGGGAACTAATGATTGTGCTTGGAAATTTGGATCTAGGGAGTAATAGTCACGATATGAATATGGAGTCTTTATGGGTGCACATTCCCTGCCATCCTTCTAGGTAAATGCGCCGGCTAAGGGCTTCAAAGTCTATTACCTCCATCCTGCCATACCGTCTGTACATATGTTGCTGGCTTTGTTACTTCATATCATCACACCAAATCTATGATCACAAACATTTTCTTTTCTGAAGTGAAGGCTTGAGTATAAATTTCATCAAGTGAATCGGATTCATCATTACCTGATTCTTATCACATTTATTAATTTCAGTGACAAACAACTGCAAATTTGAAAGTTGAATCATGAACTCGTTATGGAACTCATACCTGTGGCACCGGCATCAAGAATGAATGATGACAACCGTTTCATTTAGATTCTTGTCATTGCTGTCCATCACCAGGTTTACATAGCGAGTGACTCAGCTCATAATTCAACGGTGTAATAAAGATTACAGATCATACAATTCTGGAATATTTCACCCAGTTGAGTTATGATCAATTGATGTCTAAAACTCATTATGCTGTCTTTTGCAGAATCTGATTTGGCCATCCACTTAAAATTTTGAGATGTTTTAGATGGAGGATGTAGTTAACCAAAGCTGCTAAAATGTGTCATCATTAAGTCATAACAATCATGTTAGATCAAGAACTTAGAATAAGAAATGTATTAATATGAAGAAATACCTGTTTATTTTGTAAAGACAAAGATGAATAAAAACTTATGTGAAAGACAAAAAAACAAAAACAAAATCATTAAGTCATGGGACTTCAGGTAACACCGATGATTACCTGAACTAAGTGTGGTTCTCAGCTTGGTCTTTCTTATGAAATCTTGCATCTGGGATCAGAGTTATTCCAAATTTGAATGTAAGACCTGTGTGAAATTTTAAAAAAAATCATTTTATAGATAAAGTTTGCTGTAAAGAACTATTATAGATTTAGTCAATTATGTTAAAATCTGAAAGAGATACATCAGTGCAATGTCCCACCTACATCAATAAGGTCACTTTTGTAGTTTCCCCCTCCCAATAGCGTCCCTATACTCTTTGATAGAAAATAGTTAATAAAGAATGCTTTACCTAAGTACATGGTCCTCATTTGTTTTAGAGTTCAACTTGCAACCTTATGTTTTGGAGTCCTGCACAGTTCCACTGAACTCCATAAGCTTTCTGTGTCTAATGTAAGGATTTGACCAGTAGACCTTTGCTCAACAAATAGACTTTTGTTTAAAATAGAAGTCTATTTATGCTCTGAGAGAAAAATCAAGGGTAAGCCTGGTTAGATGTACATTAATCTAATAATTTTATTATTCAAGTAACCTTTATTATAAACTATATCTAGCCCAAATGATCAAGCACCAGTCTTTATAAATATAATTGCTGCCTTACTGTCTCTATTGTCTGTTTGTATTGGGTTTAAATACAGAATGCTTCATATCAGTTTTGACTGAATATATTATTTTTACTTTGGCTGGCGCTCTCTTTGTGCAAGATTGGAAAATGATATTTCCAACCCATATCTCATCATAACTCTGCTGTAACCCAATTTAATTGTGTTGTATGACTTTGATATTATGAAATCAAGAATTTTATATGCCATGTTTACCTCAACACTACCATTTAATGTCAAAACCTCTCTTAGAAGAAAATTATAGGGGATCTTCATTTGTAATATGAATACAACTGTTTGCTTCATATATAGACAATAACTGCTGAGTGACTTACCATAACCTATTATTGGATCAACAACAGAGGTCTGGGGTCCAAATGCATCGAAAACCATCCTTTTTACATCCCGTTTTCTGAGGAGATAGCATTGAATTTGCACATCTTTGAGAGACAGCCAACCGCCAAGAACCGGCACACAACCGCCGGTTGAGTTTTGAAGCTGCCCCTAACCGTGGTAACTTTGTAAGGATGTTAGGAGCTAAGTTTGATATTCTCCTCCTTATCTTTCATTTGATTCACTAAAATACCCTTTTTAAACAACTCAACGATGCCTGTCATCTTTCAAAAATAATGTTGTTATTTAGCTCAATGTTAAAGATTCAGTTTATTAATAAGATTTGTTGTTATAAAAAGTACTCAATTGAAGCCTGGCTTGATAAATATTGAGGTTCATTGGCCTGCATTTGCTCCAATTAATCGTCCTAATTGCTGTATCATTTAGGGCTAATTTCATTCAGGTAATGAGGTGTAATTGAAATGACTACTTTGAGTCATATTAATTTCTCGGCAATACTATGTCATTTTAATGGTGCTCAGGACATGTTCAGTATCATTTCCACTTACAAAAAAATGCAAGATTTTTATTCCATTATATGCCTTTACCCCTCACATTATTATGTGAATAGCCTCTTAGTATTAAGATACTTATTTTGACAAATAAATTGTTCTTTTTAAAACAAGTTGGAAACAAGTATTTAAATCATGAATTGTAAGATACACTTAATGCAAAATGGAAATAGAAACAACTTTACTAAGGGTGTAAGAATAGACTGCAATATGTAGGACAATAACACGATAGAATTACTCTATATATGAGAAGTTGTGGTGCTTTTGTTAAACCCTACTTGAATTTATTGCTCTCCTGGAACGTTTTACTGGATCATCCAGTGCCATCAGCAGTTAGTATGGCTGTGATAAGTATGTTGTTAGAAGAATTATTATCCTAGATAATAAGATTAATCAAATCAATCAATCAATCAGAGAACATAAATGACAAATTAATTCAATTAATCATTGTACTAGGGCATTTATTTGTCAAAGAAGTTAATTGCCTTTTTTTTTACTTTAATTTTAAAATTAGTTTTAGAGAAAATGATCATATTATCATACTTCATATCATCCACAGAATTATATCAAGTTTTTCAGCCATTGCGCATCAATTGAAATAGCCAATGTCATGAAATTAAAGACTAATCCCAACTCAAAACTTTGAGATTAATTTGCCGCCGTGTTGTCTTTGCAAACGTAATTGACTCAGTTCTCAAGGTCACTGTCTTAGTGGTGAGACACTGGAATCATTGCTGCGGTGTTTTATGTATCAAACATGGAAAAGTCATTAAGAACATGAAAAATAATGTTGTAGTAAAAACCTGATACTGATTCATATCCTAAGAACTGGTTAATTCTGCATATGAATGGTTTTCAGTTGAGTATGAAAGACCTATAAACATATGTGGAATTCCCAGTGCGATCATTTCTGGATGCATGATTAGTATCCATACACAGCAAGATTAGGACATACAGCACTCTGGTGGCTTCTTATGGTAGCATTAGAGGCGCTACTTGTTTGTCTCTATAAAGGGTCTGCTCATTCACTTGGTTAAGAAATACCTGTTGACATGTGAAATTTCAAGTTACCTCATTTATGGATACATGATAAATAGCCCTACAAAACCAGATTATATGATTTGTCACATATTGGCGGGAGCTTATTTTGCTTGGGTACTGTACAGATGCATTGAAACAATTCTGCTGTTTTAAAGTGCTGTAACTTGGTTGCAGCAATACCTATGGTTTGATTAAGGAATTATTGCTACATATAGCCAATGAATTTGTTCAATGTGTGTTGAGGTAATTTGTATTTAAATAATTTCCTACAGAGCAGTTACCCAATGAGCACCTGATGCAAATCCTCGCTGACCTAGATTCATTATTATATATTTCTTGGTTTAGGTGCGTATATTGACCATGTTGACATGGGGTGGGATAATAGATTATGATGAATGAGGAATAGATCTAGGGCAGTCAAGTAATGGCATCCTGGTACATTTGTGATTTGTTCTCCATATCTATCATGCCTTTCCTCCACTATTTGTTGTAGCCATGTCCAAAGATTGTGTGAAAAGATTGCTTTTGGGTTGGAAAATGGTGAAAGGGGTTGTGTCCAAGAGGTTGATTTTAGGTTCAACTTAGTCAAATCACAAGTCCCAAATAGCAAAATACTTGTCCTGCACCAAAAAAGAGTTGGCTATAATGGGGAATGGATGGTAAATTAGTTTTTCACAGTCTAAGTTTTTGATGCATCCACCAACCATTTGACATAATAGATTAAGATTGATATGGAATAGATCTAGGACAGTACATCCGTGTGGATCTGTTTTCTTTATCAATTTTCTGTCATGCATTCCTTATTGACTTATATACGTGGATTTAGGGTTTCCAACAGGAAGTCAATCTGTACCGAAATTTTAGCCCAATCACAGTTTTGCCTGTAAAACTAATAAGCCGTGATATTAGCTCCTGCAATCCATATACATGACAGTGGGTTATTTGAATTGTTGTTTGGGATGGATGGTAGTGCGCATCCATTTTACGCCTATTTGGGTACATCATTATGCTTTATCAGTTCATTGTGGGATTAAATTTCGGGCTCAATTGATTTCCGGTTGGGAAACCCAAAATCTGCGTATTGCAATGTGTCAGCCCATAAAATTCAGGGTCTTCTTTTGACCACTAAATAGGTAACCAATAGGAAAGGTTTTTAAAATGGGAGAAAATGATTAGATGAGCTCAAAATTTAGATCAAAGGTTGTTACTATTATTCACTCAATACCCTTGACAAAATACCTGTCATGGACTTATCAGTGCCATAAATATTTTGATGGTCTATTGCAGGATTCCTCAAACAGTTTCATAAAAGCCACAAGTGGCACTTTGCAGGATGCTATTGTCACTTTTAATCCCAGTGAAAATAAAGAAAATAGTGTATTACTGAGGCATTTGGCACTTCAGACCTTGTCTTCAAAATATTAGTGTCACATGAGCCAAACTAATTGAGGATCTCTGGTCTGTTTTATGAAATTCAACCCGGAATACTTGCTTTTACATAGAATACTCGTATATTACCACCTTGATAACCACAGCAAACTTATTAGCTGTAATTAGCTCATCAAGTGTGTAAGTTTTTAAAAACAGGGTTATTTGACAGATGGATTTTTTCAGGGGAATTTACACCAATGATACAACAAGAATATAAATATAGCAAACCAACACATTCCGCGCAGGCAAGTGAGTGCAGTTTGAATTGAGTGAACAAAATGATTGTACATTTGCGGAGAATGTCATTTTGAATGAATCTAAAGTAAAAGGATGAAATTGAAAAATCAAAGTAAATGTATATAAGATTTTGAATGAAAGTTCAAGCAACTCTGTCCATGTATTTTTCATGATATAGAGCTTGTAATATTTTCATAAAAATGATGTTTCACTAAAAGTCCAAGTCCCATATGTGAATGTGTTAATTTTAAAGTTAAATAATGATACAATTAAATATTGATTTAAAGAAATCAAGTGAAAGCCTGAACCAAGCCATCTGAAGTGGTAAAGAATATGTTGCTTAAAATGTGCACTTTGTTCTGGGGGCAAAATCGTTGCTCATGAATATTCAACAATTGCAGTTCTCCTTCATCTCATCAAAATAGTGTGAAGTTGTCAACTTCTTTTATTTATCTAATTTTTAATGTCATTATTTCCCCTCCTTTTTCTATTCTCCTTTTGGTATCTCATTAACATTGTAATATACGTTGTGACACCAGATGGCGCTTTTGAATACTTAATGATTGTACGCTGATGCATTGTGTTGTCTTAAAGTTGTACCAAGTCTTCGTGTCTAATGATTACAAATTGCGACATGGATGCACTTTTTTCACGAAACCGTTCAACTTTGTTGTAGTAGATGTTATGTGATCTAGAGCATATCCAACCTGTTTCATTGATTTGACTGATGATATCGTTGGAGCTTAATTGTTATAAATTTGAAACAATTCCACTCTGTGAAGAAACAATACCATGTTCAAATACATGTTCCAACTTGCAAAGAAAAGTTACTGACTATAAAGACGTTTTTTAGGTTGATAATATAAGTTGTTTCCAAGTTTTAAAAGTTTTATACTGCGATATGAGGTGTTCTTTGTAATTTAAATTCAAGTTTGGAAGAGAGTGATAAATACTCAAAATAGGTTGTGTAAAATAAGCAAAATAAAAAGTAATTTGATTAACTTTTTTGATAGATTGGCAATTAGTAAAAACAGAATCAATTAAAATTGTAAAAGCTAAATTCATAGAAAGTTAATGATTGTGTAAATCAAGTTCATTTACAGCATTAGGTGTATGTGTTAAGCCTTATTTTTGTTTTGTTAAGCTTAAGCTTTACAATATGAATTGTGTTAGGATTAAGCTTACTCTCAAAATAACAAATTTAATCAATCATGATTTTCCTGATGAAATGATGAAAATTAGAATTTTTTGTTCGACCTAAGTGCAGCAATTTCCTGAATTTTAGAAGTTGAGAACTACTAAAGTGCTCATCAATAGCAACTACCTAATTGGTAGCGTAATTGATTTGGCACGCTTGTTTTGATTCATAGTCACTGTGTGGAATTTGTGCTACGTTAACACTTTTATATCAATGTTTGCCATTTTTACATTTTTGTCATTATCAATCTTCCCCCATTTTTACAAAGAATTTGTGAATATAAATGCACCCATTACAGTAGAGAAAGTTGTCGATAATGGTAATTTATAATGTTTGTTATATTATTATGTTATTTTAGAGAAAGTGTACGAAAATGTGATATTTAACCTGAATATAGGACATAATACTGAACTTTGTAGTCTTATGTTTAACCTATAGAACCACATACTTAACTTTTCTTTAAAATTGTGACTTAAACCAACAAAAGCTTAGAAAGCTATTTCAGTATTTTCTTGTATTGATGACTTTAGTGATAAAATCTGGAAGATTTAGATCAATATAATGCTGTTTTTGATTTGTTATCGTGGTGCATGATCCCAAAGTACACTCTTTGTGGAATCAATGCACTAAGATTGAATTAAACTGAAAGGAGAAATGTAATTATAAAAAACTGAAATCCTGTTTGTTGGCAGGCAGATATGAAATGCAGATGAGATAGAAAATGACTCTAAATATATGAAGTAACAGACATATCCTTCAGAAAACCAGAAATAAGTTTGTTGTTTGAAACTAAATGTAATAACTTGGGACATCATCTTACATATTGATGCAGTATTTATCTGCCCAGTGGCATAAAAAGCATAACAGCTAGAAGCCATCCACTGGCTTCAGCTGCATAGGGTTTAACCATATCATGGACCATGCAATAAGAACTGACAGAAGTAGAACAGGTCTTGACTGAATCATTGTTAACCATGCTATATGAGGAGATTTAGAGGAGATTTATTGGCAAATAAAAGTCTGTCTTGGTTAAAGTTTGGTGTAGCAATGTCACTACAAGTATGGCTCAGGATTGGCGGTAGTGTCTGTTATGAAAATATGTTGTAAAGTGAATGGGTTGAAAGAAAATGTAGGCATTGTGAATTTGTTTTATTTAAGAAGACTGACTTGAGAAAATCTAGATGATGACAAGTAGTTTTGTGAGAAAATAGGAAATGAGGAATTATTGGTTATTTGTCAAGTTTTTTACCCAAGTTGCAGGTTTTTTTGTCACATATGCAAATACTTGTCAGAGAAATTAAGATACATATCTTATGAAGATAGCAAATGGATATTTTAATTTGTGGCCATGATTTTAGGCTGTGTTTATCCTTGCAGAATATTATTTCTAACAGTCTTTCAAGACTTGCGATTATCTTTGATCATTTTGGCATTTCACTTCTTATTGTTTCTTTCTCTTAACACAATAGAAGGAGGTATCATTTAGCTTGAGTCATAAAGCAAGATTTCTCCCAAGCAAGATTTCTCCCAAGTGGAGTGACAGCCATATCTATTACCCCCAGGAGAGATCCTACTAGATAAATGTTATTACACCATAAATGTTATTGGACTTTTGATCGGAAAAACCAATATAAAAATGGTAGAATTAGTATTCATATCTCGCAGTGTCAATGCACATAGCTATTTATTAACAAACTTGATGCATATTTTAATGTTTACATTCATACCCAGAGGGCAATTGTAAATATGTAGTTAACATTGTGTGTATTAGAAATGAAAGAACTTAGACATGGGTGATCAGACTGTTGGCTTATTGGTGCTTGGTGGAAAGTGGTGCATTTCATTTTGTGGATTGTTGGGTTCATACTACCAGCCTGGATATCAATCAAGTTTGTCAGCAGAGTTTTGCATTAGTCACAGTTTACTTTGCCAGTTTGTATCCTTGTCAAAATATCCTCTTGTCTTTAAGGTTGGTGTAAACTCAATATTGTACTCATTGTTCTTCAATTGCAACTTTCATAACTATTAAGATTGTACTTCATCAAAAATCTTGCCTTTCAATCTACCTTAATGATTTTTTCTTAATAAAAGTCTATTTTTAAGATTTTATTGTAGAATTTTAGTTAAGGTGTCCCCATAGAGAAATAACACTATGAATTTTTAAAAAGTATAATTTTTGACCTATTTTAGGGTTGGATTTGCATGTTTTAAAATGAAATTTTATTTCAAGATTTAAAATATTCCTAGACTTTTGTGTGTAGGTTTCACATAGCACAAAGAAAAAGCATGATATTATTTTAATCAGGTAATAATTATTTATTTTAACAAATCCGAAATCACATTCAATTTGTCAATCCTTTTGATTTATATTTATTCACAAGCTTTAATTATTTGTTCCAGAGTTACGAAGCAAAAAAAAAGTTCTTTCAAATAGCATTTACACTAGCCTTAAGGCTGACTAGCTTATAAATCTTGTGTGGATCTTCAGGATGCTATTCACGACCAAAACAGGGAAATTAAATTAACGCAAACTTGATATTCTTGTTTTGACTATCAGCTGGGTACGGTGAAGTCTCTGGGATGATATTCAGTATGCGTAGTATGACTTCAAGGCTTTTGTACTTGGCTTTTAGGTTATCAAACATTGGTAGTTATGTTTGTACTTTTGTTTAAAGATTTCATTTTTCTTCACCCAATATTCTTGTACCTTAACCCACTATTGGTTTTAACAAGTTAGCTCAAATAAATACTAGTGATCGAGAGATTTAATTATTGTTCAGAGGTATTTTGCTCTTCAGCTAAACTTGACATAAGTCATCCAATTTCTCTTAGACTGTTGCTCTACTATTGGTTTGTAATTGTCCATTTCTGCTTTGTCCATTTTGATTAATGTCAGCATTAATGCTCTCTTTCCCGTCCATGTTTCCTTATTTATTGCTCTCTTAGACAGGTGACATGGCTTGAAATTTAATTAGGAACTTGAGTAAATATGCTAAATGGAATTAATGTGGCGGGGAAAAAAATTGTAAATATTTGAAATGAATTTGCAATAGATAGTAGTGGGCTGATTTTATTGTTCTGATGGTGTTCAGGTGGTGTTTAGGCACATTTAAAAATATCATTGTATATATATGTAGTTAAAAATTGAAATTCAGACAAGGTTATTCCTCAAATTCCAGCACATGCAATCAGTAGGTTTTGAGATTAAGCGATGACCTCAAATGATGCATAATGAGATTTTTAGATGGTTTAGGAGCAAACATTTATAAGGTTACTTGTTGTCAACTTTACGAGCTTCTGTATAAAAAAAACTAAACACATTTCTGCATTAAAAAAACCTAGTATTGATAAGTATTTACTTAACTTTAGTCTTTAACCAATACATTTGTATTGTGTACTTCACAAAGAGGATATGACACCGGTTGAGTTATTAGATAGTTTGACAGTTTTAATGTATCTGACAGTAAGGTTTTGTAGTCAAACTTAACGACTACTCTTTTGAATTTTGTTAAAAAGGACAAAAACCCTTTTACAGTAAATGTTTACAAGCGTCTTCAATTTGTGAAGATGTCTTACTAGTTCACAGCAAGGTTCCAACACCAGTAGAGCAATTAGATTCTGAGACAGTGTGGTATCAAGCAGTAAGGTAGTAGTGATGGAGGCACAGACATCCGGTCTACACATAATGCCTTTTCCTCCCAACCATTGTCTTAATTTACTGGAATAATCAGTCGCATTCCAGCGAAATTTCATTAAAATACAAGCATTTTTAGAGAAGTTTAATGATTACTTATTAATCATGCTAATTGTGAAATTGGAACTGGCTGATAAAACATCTAATTGTGGTTGTTTTTGAATTAAGACTTGAAAATTGTCTGTGCTATTTTATGTAGAGAATTGTAAAGCATTCATATATATTTGTAGACATTAATTTCTTAAATTTTTAGCTTAAATTGTCTGTTATATTTTTATCTCTGGGTTTTAATGTCACTAATTTGTACGAGCTTACTATTGAATTTTATGTTGATCATTTAAAAAGTCTAGTTTTGTTTCCACAAGTAAAGGTCTAAACTGAAATTAAAATGCCAGTAAACATTTCTGGTGTTCAAGTAATCTAATGGTAAAACATCGTGGTATTTTGGTGTGGTAGTCTAGGCATTCAGACATTAAGTCTACATATAATGGTTTTTCCTGTCATACATGATCCCAATTTGCTTGTAATTACTCATCTTTTCTTGATCAAATTTATTTATAAATATGAACATTTTGCATATTTGTTAATTATAAAATTGATTGTGATAGCAATAGGTTGCTAATAATGTCTTATTTTTTATTGGAGATGTCATGTTATGTACAGCGCAGGAATCTGAATCAATAGGACATGAGTTCAAGCCCTGCTTACACCATGAGGTATGAGCAAACATTTTAATCCCCATTACTTACTGGACCTTTAAGTTGGCTATTATGGAAACATTGTGTTTTGTGTAAAGGTGTGGACATTTGCCAGTTGTCATCATCATGACGTGAGCTATCTACAGTAGATAGCAACAAGACTTGAAGATTTGAGAGTCATTAGACAGAAAATACGAAATTTTGTACTCTACTTATCTTCAGAGGTGAATTTGAACTTTGTATCTGCCAAACTCTACTGATGATCTATACCCATGGACAACAGTGAAGTTATTTTAGACTACAGTTGGTATAGTCGGAGGGTTTAGACACCATGACGACATCTAATGACTTTTCCTGTCAAAAGTTGACTCAATTTGCTTACATTCCCAGCATTTTACTGGTGAAATCCCATTAATAAAGAATGTTGCTGGAAATTTGGTAGGTTGGTAATGCGGCTCCAATTGATGAATCATGTTGTGTTGTTTTAAATGATTAAGGACTTGATTTTATGATACTTGATTATTTAGACACTATTCTAGACTTGATAACACATTTGTTTTTTCTTAGTTTTATTCCTAATCGAGGTGAACAGTATGCATTGCAGCTTCGCTATTATATGACTAAACACTAGTATGTTCTTGTTGTCTTGGCATATCTTCAACAACCTGCAATAGACTTTATTTCAAAATCCAATAAGACATATTTTGAACTTTAGATCAAGCAGATGTTTTGACAGAAATTTGTATGCATTTACATACAATTAACCTGAAAATCATTGTACACATGGTAAGATACATTGGTTACATCCGGCACATTTCAAAGTACATTATTCAAACTCAACAGAAAAAGTAAAAATTTGACTATTTATATCTTTCAAAGCTTGGAGGGTGTAGAAATATCAGATAACTGTTTGAAGACCTCCAATCCAATCAATAGTATATCACTCAATTACAGTAGAAAAAGAAAAGCCAAAGAAGTATGGGGATGTGAAACACATTAATTTACACATGGCCATGTAGCAAAGTGACATTTAGAGAGAATCTTGATATTTATCTCAAGGCAAATCTCGCTTTCTCAGCTTTGTTGAGTGGTCAGAATTATGCAAAATGTCAGCCACTCAGAGAGAAATTTGTTCTGTGACACTTCAGATGCAATAGAATTACTAGTGTGCATTAGCTGTCATACAAATGTGTCAGGGTTTTGTACATGTAGTTGACATTAAACAGAAGTAACAAAATCAGCAAATCCATAAACAAGACCATCTATAGCAAAAAGAAGATAAACTTCTGATCACCTGCATGTCCTGGACATTGTAAACATAATTCTAGTAATTGTCCATAAAAATGTTCCAGTAGCTACAGTGTTTTGCAGGTTTACTGGAGCTCTTCAGGATAGAGTCCAGGGCTTCTGAAGAGAGCTCCTTGAACGTCAATATATTATATTTATACTCTATTATTATTAAGCTATTATAAGCTCTCATATGAATTAATATATCAAAGATTTAAGTCAGCTGGTCAGGCTGATTGGCAAGACTTTATTGTGGGCATCATATCTACTGAGATGCACTTAGCATTAAAGATGATAATATCAGAGATTCCGGTTTTCAGGAAATGTCAAGAGATATTTAGATTTAGGTTCTGGACATTTTTTCATTTTTGTAAATAATAGTACTGCTTTTTCAAACAGTTGTAGGTTTAAAATTTCTGAGATTTTCAGGAATATATGAAGCCTTTCACTGGTATCTGTCAAATGATATCGCCATTCATTATTGGTGGAATTTAATCTATCTGGTTGGTGTAATGATTTCCTCACATCAACAAAAAGTCTTTTGCATCCATTTCAAAACCGAGAGATGGGCACTCTAACTGATACATAGACCATATCGATAATTGACCAACTCCCGCCGTTGATGGGGTAAATCCACAGAATCGGAAGTAGTGTGTTTATCATACTTGGCCTCGTTCTGAGTTCCGATTCCCCGTCCGGTTCTGTGGATTTACCCGTACATCAACGGCGGGATTATGTCAATTATTGATATGGTCTATATATACATACCTTTATCTTTACTCTGGACTGATACAGCTGGATGGTATCTTACAGAGCTGAGATATTCACCATGTTGCCGTGTAGTAGATTCACTGAGTGAATTAGTTGCTCCAGGGCTGACACTTCAAAGTGCTATTTACTCTAAAAACCCAGAATTTGACCATTAGATTGTAAATATGGACTGCACGTACAGCAAAGTGAAATAGTGATGTTTTTCAACCTAGATAGTGTTGAGTATTTGATTTATTTAACAACAGTACACTGGTGGTCAAAAGTGTTTGTGCATACTTAAATACAGGCAAAAACCTATGTATCCAATATCAGTCCGGGGGAACTCACAATTCGGATACGTATCCGAATTCGGATACTCCTTATCACAATTCTGATACCCGTATCCGAATTTGGATTAAAAACAGCTGAAACGGGGTATCAGCTGAAATGAATATTCAGCTTTGACGCGCACCAAACCGATATGTATAAAAGTCAATAACATTATCATAATTTGTCATCTAAATTCTATCAAAGTATTGGTCAAATTATTTTGCCTTCTGTGATAAGAAGTTATCAGGACATGTATCGAAGCTGTTCTGCTTGAATTGCAAAGATGAAATGACATTTTCACAGATACATTTATCATAAATGCAAGAAAGATGTTCTACATGTACTTGCCAGCTTGCGCTATCGATTTGTTTCCTGCGCCACGACAGGAGTATCAGAATTCAGATGCCCCTCCATATCCTTATTCGGATACGGTTATCACAATTTGGATACGAAATGTGGGTATCCGAATTCGGATACGTATCCGAATTGTGAGTTCCGCTGAACTGATATAAATAATCTATGATTCATCTGATATTTGATCTTCCATAGCCATAAAAATGGCTGAATTCCTGAACCATATACCAATATTCAAATATGTCATATTCTTTTTTTTTCCATAAAGACAATTAGAAATGGGTATAGGGTTTTCAAGGCTTGAGAAGAACTCCCTGCCCAGAACTAGATCCGAGTACTCTCCCCCTTCCAGAACTTACACTGAATCCTGACCATTTTTTTCTCTCCACTTGTTGAGCTGACTCAAGAAGCTCTATTCATGGTTTTAAGTGCAAGACATCTGTAATATAAAATCATATACATATTGGATGAGGAGAGCTTTTAAGATCATGAATATTGGATTTGACAATGTTATGACAAGTAAAATTCAGGGTACATCAAACAGTTTTCTTTTTTCTTTCTGTATTTTAGACAAGTGTTGTCATACATTTACAAAAGTGTTTTCAAAAATAATATTTGAATAGTAGGTGTTTTTTTCTGTGATTTATTTTTAAAAGATTGTAAGTTAGTAGCAAATGAATTGTAAGAAATCTGGTTAAAATAGCACAGAAACATTGATGAATGATGTAGTGGCAGGATATTTTGTAGAAGTTCTGTGTAACCTCTTGTGTTATTGGGTCCTTAAGTGTGAGTTAATAAGATTTCAAAGAAACAATATCTTATTTTTTGAAACATTCTCGTGCAGCTAATGCATGCCGTCATGTAAGCAACCTCTCTGTTTCCTTGTTGGATTTCTTCCGAGCTTTTATTCTTTCCTCCGAGAATGTTGAAAGCCTTGGTCTTTATTGATAATGTTGATCTATACATCATGATAGAAAAGTAAAGGACTAAGTTACTTGATAATTTGGTTCTTAATGTATACCATTAGGTTGTCTTAAGAGAATTGGATTAAAATCTTAATGGAGGAATTGGGTGCATTAGCTCCTGAATTTTAACTCTATAGATATGTGATAGCAACAGAGCATATAAATATACCCAAGT
>JXSR01S019128.1:3517-17165 GCA_000969725.1 Ophiothrix spiculata | reverse complement strand
AGTGTAAGTGAGGTCCGGGGGGGGGGGCACTTAAATATGAAAGTGACGTACCTGCTCCCACCGGTTTTCGAAATGTAGGGACAATAAGTGAGAAATACATTGAAAAATGGGGATCATTCGGTGTAGAGAGTAAAAAAACTGGGTCATTCTGAGTGATTTGTTGGCAAGAGCGAAAAACAGGGTCATTCGGTGTCAGTTTTTGAATAAAATAAACCTAATTTTGACATTGACGAAATCGCTGATCTTCGAAATTTTTGAAAAATTAACAAATTGAGCAAAAAAGGGGGTCATTTGGTGCGGGCTCTCAAAAAATAAGGGCAATGGATGAGAGTCACCATAAAAAAGAGGATTATATGGTTGACTTTCAAAAATAATAGGGGGTCATTAGGTGACAGCTCAGTGAAAAGGATGGTCATTGGGTGAAAGCGGACCAAAGAAAAAGGATGTCTATCAACAGGAGCATGACACGTGCCAATATATGGGAGCGCCTAGAAGACATATCATCTTCCAAAGCAGGCCTGGAAAAACTGGGTAACTCGGCTACCAGGTGACCGGGAAATTCAGGAAGCTCGCGGGTGATTGGCAAGCTTTGCAGCCGTTTAATGCGGGAAATATGCGGGAAATGTGGAAATCTCAGTTATTGGTTACCGGGAAATTTACATTTGTCCAAAGCATGAGTCAACAGTTTTGGTCGAGAAAATTGGGATTGATCAGAGGTAATTTTGTCTGTGCGGAGCCAAATTTACCGGTGTACTTCCTTCAGTGAGCTTGAACGTGGTCAACCGTTAAGTAGCAAGGGTAACACAAAGGTCATTAGCGGTCAACAGTAGAAATGGCAGAAAAAATTTAAAGGCATTAGCCATGATCACATAGTTCCTCTATACAAAGGTGACTTTAGGGTTGAAGTCCTCCTGCACAATGTGCCATCTTAAAAATCATATAAAACCAGCCATTTTTGATTAGCCATTGACCTCCTATCCAGCCAAATTCTGAAAGCCACTCAAAGCCCTCTGCAAGAATAGATCCTGGAAATGTCCATTGGCGTAGCCAGGGGGTGCGGAAGGGGCGCGCGCACCCACAACAAAGGATAAAGTAGGCAGAAATAAAAACAATGGGAAAAAAGACACAGTAGTCCTAATTACTGCTAATAATACACTTGGCGACCCATCCGATATAGGCAGGTGCCCCAAGCGGCCCCCTGGACCCGTCGTCATTTTGGACTAGGATTTATTGCGCACCCCAGGGGTACGCAATCCTAGCTACGCACCCGATATCGGTGTTACCCGTAACCTTTCTGTATAATCTAGCTTGCCTTGACTCCTTGTCTGTTGGGTCCACTTTAAATAAATAAAAAGTATATTGAGTGGATTTCTATAAAAGTAACATATGAACGATAAACTTTCATATAATTTTCAAGTCTCTTTTGCCTTTATCACCTTGTCAAAACCCCATTATCCAAAGTAAATTAGATGGTCTGATAGCAAATTGATGTAATCAAATAAATGCCAACTTTGTAATATGATGAGTCTAGTACAAGCCCACTTGAGATACATGTCAATGATTAAAGGTGTTATGTGACTTTTTGTACCAAATATAAAATTGATCTATATGCAGTATAACGAAGTTGTTGTATTTTCACACACAAGTATTTGTGTAAATGCATTTCTGTAAAAAGAAACCAGTGGTATTTAAGCAGATGAAATTGTGCTTTTTGAAGAAAGTTGCATGAAGAAATAGTTGAATATAAAATGATTTTATCATAAATGTAACGAGGGTTTAGTACCACAAGGCTGTATTTATAAGGCAAGAATCCCTCGAACAAATGGTTTCAAGACCTGATGGTGCTTTTAAAGGTGCAAATCATGATTTTGATGTGACAAAAACCTTGCCTCTTATCTTGCTAAATTAAAAGAAGAATACAACATAAATATGTGCTGAAAATTTCACATGATTCCGACTGTTCGTTTCCAAGTTACAAGCTTTTCAGTATTTTGAAAATCCCCATAGGCTACTGTGTTGTAATATAGTGTCGGGACCCGACAATAATTAGAAAAAGACACATTTTCTCGCTTTTCTCAAAAATGCAAGCACATATGTAAGAATGGTTTTGGGATCGTAACATATACCAGTTGAGGATTCTTATAAGCTAAAAAAATGAATTTTGATAGAGGTGACCTTGAGGGTGAAAAGTGAATCATGAATTGCCCCTTTAAGATGAATAACCTATTGCAAATGTATATTAGATCATTCATCTGGAAAGACCCATTAGGTCTTGAATCTTTTATTCTTGGGATTGTTGAGATGCAGATACGGCTTTGTTGCTCTCAACCATCAGTACAGTTGGAGTTACATTTTCTTTAAATTTGAAGTCCGCTTTCTGATATCTATATACCTTTGCTATCTTGCTTGAATTGACTAACTGTGAACATCCTGTTCACCTTTTAAAATATTGTGCTGCCTAACAGTGGCAACCTGTTATTTGGTGAGTCTCCAGTTGAGTTGAACACCTTACTAGAGGAACTTTCACACAAAGATGGGTATTAATATGTTTGAATACAGTATCGATACAATGTATACATAAGAGTTAGTATTATAAGATGTAATATATTTTTATTGCATTGTGTAATTCCATTCTTGTCTCACTCCTCAAGTAATATCCCAACTCCCATATATTAACTCTTCACTGAGTTTCCTTAGAAGCTGTATCTGGGTGTAAAGGGGTATCTAGGTGTAAATATTTGTCGCTATGCACCTTTGACCATAAACATTATAAATTGTGAATGAAGATCCTGCCTTCTCTTTATTCAGACTATTCAGGAACTTGTGTGATATTCGGTTCAACTTCAAATGTAAAACTGAGCTCTTAGCAGGAGCATTTTGGTTCAATAAGCCCACCCTTAAAATTATATCAATGACTCAGGATTTGTGTTATTAAAAAATACAATAAATAAGTATGGTCTAAGGAAATGCAGTTCATGGCAAGTGTAAACTCAAATTGATTTCTTGGCCAATACACCTGATCAATGCGAAAGCTCATTTTTAAAGGGGGAGGGTTGAGAAATAATTTTCGGAATTGATATGCTGAACATTCGGAATTGATATGCTGAACATGTCCTGACACTAAATCAAATCATGTTCTAGTTTCAGGCAATTTGTATTTTAACACAGCTAAATCCTATGTTTCATTATATATCTTGCAGACATTTCAAGCTGAGGTTAAAAAGAAACGCGCCTCATTTATCACCAAACCTTGTAGTGGAAAGCAGTCTGGGAGAAAGACATCACCAGCCAGACTATTTGTACACAGGAAAGTTAGAAGGTGAGTGCATGGGTCATATCAAGAGAAGATAGTGTGAGTATCCCATCATGCATTGCTTCCTATTGGAAATTTTGTACAGGAAGTCATGTGAGTAGTTAGTGATGAAACATACCTTAAAAGCAAGATTACAACAATTAACTTTGATTTATGGGAATTTCATCACTAACTACTCACTTAATTTCCGATACAAACAATCCCGTAGGAAGTAATGCATGATGGGATATACACAATATCTTCTCTTGGTGATATCCAAGCAATGTTGTTTTACTAAGAGGTGATGACGACTATCATTCACCATCAAGGGATCAAATCAAATATTAAATTTGTTTTTAAATATATTTTGATGTGATGATGCAACAAAAACAATAATTCATCATGTGAGTGCAAGAAAGTGGTATCTGCAATGGCTGCCATGTGTGATATTTATACTCCTTGTCACAAGAATGTGATCAAATTCTTCTCCCATATGTAAGTGATTCTCAAAATGTTTCTTCAGGTCAGGTGTCGTTAAGTACATCGTACAGTGCGCAATGGAAATTTTTGAAAACTAGCAGCTTTTGCAGATATTACTTTTTTGCACTCGCATGGCAAATTCTGTCATACATGTTGAGTGATATCAGGATTTACCTGGAGCTATCTAGTTCACTAAAATCTAAAGAAAGTCAATAAATGTAGGTGCTTGTATAGCAAGTTCCCAAAAATATTGAAGTGCTGAACATTTATTCTGATAGTGATTACCAGTAGAATAAGGTCAGCTGCTTGTAATGTCTAGCACATTCATGCTTGCACCAATGGACTAAATTGATAGCAACTAGTAGCTACATGTAAACACATTTGGGTCAACAAGACAACTGAGATTACATGTCATACCCAACGTAGTGGAGCTTAAAGTTACTGTTCTAGTTCTGTGCTGTTCTACTAGACTACACAAGCTCTCATTCATAAATTCAAGATCCAGTTGACAGTTTGTATGCATTGAATCTAGAATGAAAACATATAGAAATTAAACTGAAATTATTTAGATTGAAGTTTACTTTATTTCATATCAGCAAATATGCTTTTATCTGCAATTGCTCATGTATTAATTATAGATAATGTTGTTTTATCTGATAAAACATGTATGTTTCATATACTCCACTCTGTGTAGTTATGAAAAGGGTCTAGATTTTGCACAAAATGTTATACGCAATTCCTGATACAAAAGGCATGTAAAGGCTGTATTTGCAGGGCTCAAGCAATGCATATCAACTAAATTGGTACATGCAGAAAATAACCAGCACTGCCATTTGGATGAAGCTGCATAATACCCAGCATTTCGTATGGTCTTAGTTCCAAGGTACTTTTCTGAAGAAACACATTTACCTCGGGCCGGATTTGGGGAGACGTATTCCTCTTTATTTTTGCAGAGCATTACGTGATTTCAAGAGCATACTTTTGCTCATTGTATATTACTAATGTGTCCAGTTGACAGTTGATAATCAGCAAGGTATAAATATTCCAAAAGTACCACTTAATCCCTTCTTTTTTCTGGTGCCCCCTCTATGAAAATTGTTTTAATTCTCCCTGTACCTTGGCCGAAAACAAACACCTCCAGTTTTTAAACAATAACCTCAGGAAATATGCACATTTATCCTAATTGTAGCATTCACATTTTGATTCAAATAGAGAAGCATGACGAGCGTTCGCTTGCGAGGGCTATCTTGATGGACTAGGGGCATCAAGACAATAATGATTTCATTTGAAGAATTTTTTGAAGAACTCTCTCCATTTTTGTTTGTGTTTGCAGATGAAGAGAGAAGTTACAGTCATGGCGCTATCATCAATGGTGTATTCAGGGGCACAATCTATGACCAAGCCGAGGCCTACTATGTGGAGCCTGAGGCAATACATTTTGATCAGCCTCAGGAGTTCCATTCTATCATTTACAAGGGGTCAGATGTCCATGACCCCAATGAACTAGGGTCATGTGGTGGCAAGAAAGAGATCTTGGAAAGGATGGAAAAGTTTGCTGAGACTGCAGTGGAAGAAGAATCTCAGGTATAGGATGCAAGATTTTGTGAATTTGTCAACCACCAAGGGCTGATTTCACCAAGGTTTAAATGCATCGATAGTACATCTTAAGATAAAAACTCTTCAGTAATTAACAAGCACATCTTGACTTTTCAACATTACGAAGAGTTGTAGTTTTCCATCCTTTAAAATATCTGTACCTATGGAATGAAGCCTTAATTCCTTTCAGCTACAATTAACAGTTACAATGTATTTACCTTTAGTGAAATTGGTCCCCAGGTTGAAAAAAGTTTTGAGCTATATAACTCATTCATTAGTAGAAAATATAGTATTTGATAGAAACCAAAAACTGGAACTTTGTATCTTAGTACCACTGGTTTCCAACAATCACCTGATGATCCATGGGATAAGTTGAATAACATTTGTTCGGTAACAATCATGATACATTAGAGAAATCATGATACATTAGATAAATAAAACTAAGGATATCATAGCAGATGCCTTTCTATCAAGAGTTGGTTCCTACCCTTCCTACCCATATTCAAAATAAGTGGTTGTCAACAATATGTAAGCAAAAAAGTTGCACCTTTTTTGTTTTTTGAATTTCAAGCTTTATTAGTCACTTTGACAACAATAGGATTGTCGACTAATTTGACCTCATATAAAACAGTTTTTAGTAGTTTCTTAGATCTATTTAATCACAGATTAGAGTAATCCTTAAGGCACTTACTGTTTCATAAAGCCTCGCTCACACTGCGATGATTTCACAACGGAGGGTGTCAAATATGAGTCATGGACGTAAAGCAATGACAGCAGACTATTACCTATGGCAACCTGCTGTAGCTAGCGAATTAGCCAGCGTCAAGTAACGGTAACACACAATTACTATCGGTAAATTCAATTTGAAATCTGCAGCTTTACGTCATTTGCCATTACTTCCTATTCAGCATGGTATGAGCCTACCTGTACACATCTATACAAGAATGTATAGATTAGTTTATCAGTGTATCAATATTTAACTAATTTTTACTCTTAAACTTTCTTGTGCACAGAGTAATGTTGACTGGACTAAGAAATCTCATCAGCCATTTGAGAACAAGTACGCAAGCCCACATAATCGAAGGAGACGTGACCTGGGTCAGCAGTGTTCAGGTGGCGCCACATCATGCAACCTGTACATTCAAGCCGACCACACATTTACCAGATACTACGCAGGCAGAGCGGATTCTACCGACATGATGATAATAGAAAATGCCGTTATTGCAGCTCTCAATGACCATGTGTCTGCTGTCAATGCTATCTATAATCCGGTTAATTTTGGTAGCGGTTGTATCAATGTGGGATTCTCAGTGGACAGAATTAGGGTTAGTATTTTGCTTGAATGTGTTAATGATTGAAACCAGAAAGTATTTTTGCATCATTTGAAGCATTAGCGGTAATAATGACAGCATGCAAAGTTTCATTGTCAAATTCAAACCCTATTTGCCAAAATATTAGATATTCTTTTAATTATCGTTGTTGACAACGATAAATACTGCCCTCTATAGTTGCATTTTTAGGAGATCTAATGCAAACTACAAATTTCTTTTGATTTATTTGCAATCTATGATGTGAAAGGAATGTTTTACAAACAAATCTTTGGATCTTTCTTGATGTATAGCATCAATGAAAATGTTTAAAGAAGAGCCTCATACCAAAGATCAACAATCAAAATAAAATTTATTTTTTTCTGAAGGTTTAGATCAAAATTTTCCCGATATCTGGTAATTGACTGCTATTTTCTAACATATGAAGTGTAAATCATCAACAAATTAAATTTCATTAAATTTTGTCCAATGCCCCTTTAATCAAAAACGGAAAATACATAACATGAGAGCTCTTGATACATGGAAACAAAATAGCATAAAATACAACAAGCAGATAGGTGACACATCACATCAAAAGGTACAAGTTGTCTACCTTTAACAAAATCCAGATTTGCAAGAGATGCCAGTAAAGGCAACAAATATTGAAAGGCCAACTTGCTCAAAGTTAAAGTTAATGATATGAACCTATGAAGGTCAGTGGCAGAAATTTAGCCTGAAAAGTTAGGGGTCAAACTAGAGAAAACTTAAAAGGTCAAACTAGAGTTCGAATCCCAGTAGGTCATTAATATTTTATTGTCAGTTTGATGTGTTTAATTTTGCTGGGTCAATGAAAGTATTAGCAGTTCTCTGGAAACAGATTGATCGCTTGATTGTTCTTAGATTGGAGATTTGCTGATTTGAACTATGCATTTATATATTTATTCATATATTCATATTCATTCATATTAGCTGGTATTGTGTCTCATGATCAAGATTCAAATGAAACTGTCAAAAGCTATTTTGAAATCTGTCACACCCAGCAGTACGTGAGAATATTTATTTCATTGAAATTTGAACAAAGTTTCCTTCAGTTACATCTGTTGAATGTTTGTATTGTATGGTGTGATTTGATTTGTACTAATTACATATTGAATCTGCCATCAGATTTTTGGATGTACAGTACTTACATACAGCTGTCACCAGAATGTCAACATGACATGAAACCATGGAGAGGCATCCATTGCAAGATAAACATAATATAATTGAAAATACTAATGTTAATATTTAATACTGTAAAAGTACTGCAATAGACCACTTTCGTATGTCCCATAATGCATCTTGAAAGTACCACAAATACGGGACCTTGTGACGTAGGCTGCTCAGTCTACCATATTAGAAGTTCTGCGCATTGCGCACAGCTTGACTGCGCAAGATATGTCACAAGGTCCCGTATTTGTGGTACTTTCAAGATGCATTATGGGACATACGAAAGTGGTCTATTAAAGGAAATAGATGTTTCGGAATAATATGAATGTTATTTGTTATTCACAACAAGAAATTATACTCACCATATGGAGCTTTCAATTGCCATTACACTGGACCTTTGATATTTAAGAAGTTAAAAAAGACTGTTGTAGAAAGAGCGAGTTAAGAATAACAAGTTACCACACCCATTATGTTATATCTAGTCTATTTTAGTGAGTTTTTATTTTATTTTAAGATCTCTTGGCAAGTTATAGCAAGACCTTACTTGGCATATCTCATGAGGATGACTTAAACATGAGAATAAGCTGGCCACTTGGACTTGGGATAAGTTTTTATTAGGACTACTTGTAGGTCTAAGAATATAGCTTACCACAGGAAGTTTATAACTTTGTGGGATAACTATCGATTTAACTCATCACTTCCAAATTTTTGTTTATTCATCATTTACCTGATTCTATAAATAAGGTCATCATGATGTTTTCATTGTTAATTTATTCATAGTTACATGTTAATTTTGTTTGATTTGCAAAATACATTTTTATAAACTTCATCAAAGTATAAACATTGACCATCATATCATGATTTTGTGTTTATATTCTTACAGATAAATGGTACTGATGAATTAAGTGACCCATCTAATCCATTCCGTAATGAAAACATTGGTGTGGAGAAATTTCTGGAGCTGAATTCATTACAGAACCATGATGACTACTGCCTTGCATATATCTTTGCTGATAGAGATTTCAATGATGGTGTCTTAGGCTTAGCTTGGGTTGGATCTACAGGAAGTAAGTGACAAAAATGTTTTCGAAGTCAGATAGGAATATACCGGGTCTAATGAAGCCATATTTAGAGAGTGATACCAGACTTATGATCTATCTTGCCAAGCGTAATGGCATTGTGAGGCATGGAGCTCAAATCAGTGATATTCGGGTCCACTCAAGTCCAGAGTGCAACGACAAACCACACAAGTACTATTTCATGTGAATGGCATGCAAAACTGAATCAGAGATGAGTGCTTATTTTTTAGCATTCACACATTATGTCAATATATACCACATCATTGTCAAAATCGACATACCCCTGATTTGATCCCATGACGGAATATAAATGGCACTAAGTCTGTTATCTCTCCTCCACTACTTTTACAGTATATTTTATTGAAGGATATAGCACTGGTTTTGTGCTGTTTTTTAAGGCTGGCTTACTCTGACAAAAGTTGAAAAGCTTGGTGGATGTTAAGCGGCGACAATAGTTGGAAAACATGAAAATCAAAAGCATTATGAACGTAAAGCGGCAACAAATTTTTTTTTTAACTTTGGAAGTCTCCAGTGGCTAGCGAAATAAGTTGGCGTCAAGTGATGGTAGCACACGATGACTTGCGTGAAAATCAAAATTGCAATTTGCTACTTAACGTCGCTAGCCAGTACCCTCTATTCATCATAGTGTAAGCCAGCCTATACCTACCCACCAGAGTGCAACAATGCCCAGGAATATGTTGAATCACACTTTACACTCGTCGCTTTGGCTCAGGCTACTAAAATGTCACCAAATTTTGTTATTGTTATACCAACTCTTTACTGACAAAGTGTTTTTTCTAAATAATTTTATATTGACATGCGTTGTTGTTAAAATTAATGTGAACTTAAATTTGTTGTATAGTTGGAAATCCTGTAGCCATTGAATGTTACTGTGGTTTCCTAGTTCTTGCACTGCATTGAATAACAGGAAGTGACCTCATAAATCCAAACAAACCAACATAACAAACAAAATAAATTGTTATGTTGCCCTCAGCGACCGACCCTATTCATAAATTAAAAATATATATATATTAGGGTCGGGAAAGCACCCAATTTTGCTCAGATTGGGTGTTTTTTGAGAAAATATTGTGAAAATAGTGGAAAATGCACCCAAATTTGGTACTTAAGGTGCTTTTTAAAAAAGATAATTAAAAAAAAAAAAAAAAAAAACCGACCGACTCAATTTTTCAGAAATCCCACTTGAGGGCAACACAACAATTAATTTTTTTGGCCTAATATTGGGAGATAGTGCAGTATATTTTAATTTTGTATAGAAAATCTAAATCATGAGTTTTCTTTGTCCTGCATTGAAAACTGAGCCATGTGTGGCATTGAGAGTTGCATAGCATATTTTTTATGCTTATGTGATTCCGTAGTTGTATTTAAGAAGAAGGAGAGGGGGAGATTCGTTGCTCTAGAATTCTTTAGTTCTCTCTTCATAAAAAGCTTTATCATAAAACCACATTGATAGCACTCCTTTCTTGACTATTTCGCTTCTTTAATGAAAGTGGTTTGTATTGGTTTCGAAAGGGTTTATTGACTCATAATGCAAACTATCTTGAACTGATGCATTGTGTGAAATGGAGCTTACTTGGGCCACATTTTAATACCCATACAGTGTGCTGGGATCCAATCTTAACATCGTAACTGAATTTGGTTACTTCCGGTAGGAAGTTATGTCACCCTCAGAGATGATTAGACATCCTAATATCTCACATTGCTGATGATGCCAGATGGTATCTATGCGAAAGGCCTCCAATCAAGTTTAATAAATATTTGTGATGCAGAAGTTTTAACCACCTGTGTATTTTATCACCATCACGTATGAGGATAGTTCCTTATATTTCTTAGAATGTCTGGGTAATATTTGGTTGAATATTAGTGTTCATTCTCTTTTATGTGACTGGTTACTAATGATTTTGCCATTTTCTTGTTTTCAGGTACATCTGGTGGCATCTGTGAAGTCTATAAAAGATTTTCTGGTGGAATTAGTCAAAGTTTAAACACAGGCATTGTGACCATCCAGAATTATGGCTCCCATGTACCAAGCAAAGTCTCTCACATCACCTTCGCTCATGAGCTGGGACATAACTTTGGCTCTCCAGTAAGTGAAATATTATTCTTTGTCAATGTTTGTGAATTTTGCTTGCTCTTTCATTGAAACCATGATTGTTTCATATATGTTTTGGACATGAACATGAAAACACAAATGCAGTCATTGGTGTTCGTTTGGCAAGCACAAAAGTACACATCACCTTTTCCAATCAAGAATCCAAAATACTGTGCTTATCAAAAGGGCAAGGTGCGTCTGCAGAGCTTGCACATATAATTGTGCTACGCAAGGCTCTAAAACATTTGCAGTCTTTCTTGAGAACGAGTAATCACTTCCACCATTTTTGTAGCCCTTACTTGTTGCTTAGCTGTATTAATTACAACTTGTGTACACACATATTGTGGCGGCATTATTGATGGAGCTCTATTTATTTTTTGTAAAGTTAAATGATGCATTATGTAGGCAAAATTACATTGGAAGCCATACACATCATATCAAAGAAACTTTTTAAAACAAAAAATATCATTTGGATAAATTGTCATTTTATTCAAAAGGTAATGTTGCGTGCAAGACGTAATTTAGAACAGCCATCATTGACCAAGTAGATGATTTGTGACAGCACACTGCGCCAAATCAGTGGCATTTTATTCAAATTATATCCACGTTCATAATTATCCTATTTAAAATAGGCATGTGTGACATGGGTCATGAACAACATAAAAACATGTTTAATGTTTATTTTGCCAGCATGACTATCCATCAGAATGTCGTCCTGGTGATGGGACTTTCAGGAGCGATGGAAACTTCATTATGTATGCTAGTGCCACCTCAGGAGATAAGCCTAACAATAATAAATTCTCAGACTGCAGTAGGCGGAACATGACACAAGTTGTTTCATCAAAAGGCGGCTGTTTTGTGGGTAAGTTCACACTTTGGATGTAACTTCAAAGCAGAATCTGTACTTCTCGCCATCTTATTGTTGCAAATCAAGCTGAGTTATTGTAACTCCGTATTGTTAAGAAAGAAGCCGAATAACGTAAATCTTGATGCACAAATAGCCTAAGTGTGTGCTTTTTATTTTAAATGCAAACTATGTCTGTATTTCCAGCTGAGTGTGTTATATCCATAGATTAAAGAAAGTACATATAGGAAACAAGACTATTTGGACCAAAAAAAATCACCTAAGTGAGGGGATTGCGCCAGGCGGGCGCCATGTGTGGACCGATGCTGCACGAGTGCGTAGTGACCCCACTCTGTGCTCTGGTCATGCGCTATTACTTGACTCACTGCAATATGCATCTTACATTTTTCTACCAAATAGTGCATACACAAGCAATAGTATTTGACTAACTCTATAGCCGCATTCTCAGTCAAATTACTAATCCGTTGCCGGAGTATGGTTATATGCAACTTGAACTAAGCTAGATACACAGATTTCAATGACAAGGAGTCTCTAAATGTTGCATGCAAGAGGTAGCTCTATTATCCATTTTGGAATGTTATTTAGGTATTTTGCAGTCGCATCATTCTCATAAAAATACACAAATATTTTATTCAACAATGAAAATGTAAGCAAGTTCCAAGTTTTCAAAAATCTGCAAAACCTTTGTGTGTGTTTTTGCTATTTTATCATGCAACATTAATTCAAACTATATATTCCTTTCAGAATCTAACCGTGCTGTGTGTGGCAACCGTATTGTGGACCCAGGAGAGGAGTGTGATTGTGGTTATGAGGATCAATGCACTGATACTTGCTGTACACCACGTAGGCCGGGAGTGCCTCTCAAAGATGATCCTTCAGCTTGCAAACTCAAAACTAATAACTTTGGTAATAAAGTTGAATGCAGGTACGATTATGCATGGCTTATATATGTCTTCAATCTTCAGTTAAAGCAATACTATAAGATTTTGACCAAAAATGGTTTATACTAAAAACAAAATAAAATAAAGGAATGTGGCGATCTAAAACCATTTTCTCGAAAAATTGTTTTGCCACCGAAAAATGGATAAAAATCACATGCATGCTTTCCTATACTAATATATGTGAAATTAAATTTGGGATCACGAATTTAATTCAACAAATAGCCATAACAGAAAAAGTAAGCAAATTTAATCCAATTCATTTTTATGCCTCAGCCAGAGGCATTATGTTTTCTGGTTGTCCGTCCGTCCGGGCTCATTTCTCGGAACTGGTGAGGTGTAGAGCGATGCAAGTCGGTGGAGTGGTGGTAAGGGTGGCTAGTAATTTTCTCTGAAAGTTTTGGCGCAAAATATGCAAATTTAGTTGGTTTTTAGGCAGAAAATATGCGATTTTTTGAGATTTTAGAATTTGCTAAAACTCCACCCCTTCAAAATGTTAACCCCACCTTATTTTGATTGGCGCATCACATATGCAAAAATCAGCCCGATCGGCCATTTAATTAACGAATACGATGCGTTTTAAGATGGTTTTACGCGTATCTCTGAAACCGCATGCCCTACGTTAATGATATTTTGTGACTGGGTAGACCCGGAGCCGAACTCGATCCAGCAATAATTTGAGCGCAAAAAATGCTAATTAAGTACCTAATTTGCATAATTTATGCATAAAATGTAGCATAATTTATGCGTAAAATGCTTTAAATGGAATATTTTA
>JXSR01S019125.1:143855-153906 GCA_000969725.1 Ophiothrix spiculata | reverse complement strand
AACATGTTTATTAAAGATATTAATGTAATATTCACCCACCCCAGAAAAAATATACTAATAATTCATTTTTAAATCAAGAATTCAAAGATTGGGAAAATATAACACTTTTAAAAGCATGGTAAGATATAGAATTTCAATAATAGATTCAATGATTTAATCAGCCATGGATAAAAGGCACTTCTATATATAAAAAGAACAGTCTTTATTTTGATGTAGACGTTTTCTTTTAACAATATTTAATTGGACAAGTTTTTGCATCATCCCAAATCAGTTTTTTTCAAATATTTTGGAATAATCACATTATTTGAAGTGTTAGAAGTAAAAAATAATGCTTTACCAATGAAATTTAAGCCTTTTCCTGACTTATTTCATTAATGCAGACGATAAGAGAATAGCTTCATACCCCAAAACAACTTGCAAAACAAAAGCATACTTTTTGACGTGTTTAAAGGTTTTGTCAAATTTTTTCTCTTCATTTGGTACTTGACAAATTATAACAAACATATAAGGCCCGTATTCCAGAAAGGTATTAAGCTAAACCACGGTTTAACTGGACTTCAACTGTCCAGAAATAATACACACTGTTGCAGCTTTCAAGCGGAACAGTCCAATGAGCCGTGCCGTTGAGGAGAATTAACATGATTAAAACCATGGTTTAGCTAAACGATTTTCTGGAATACGGGCCAGAGAGTCTAAATCACCTGGAAATAATATTCTGATATTTTGTCCAATGCATTTTTAATGTCAGTCATATAGATTTTACTTGGGTCTATGCAGTACAATATAATCTAAACCGTTTCCAACATCAGTACATACAAAAGGAAATTACTTTGAATCGTTAATGCATCCACGAAGACATTACTTTAGGCGTTCATTACACATTCTAATTCAACTTTTATTAGATCGACTTCTTTGCTCAAAATACAAAGTGTACTGGTTGACTATAAATCGTAATACAGACTTGACATTAAATATGGAATATATTTTTTCTGTTGGTTTCCATCTTGAATAACCCGCCATATCTCTGCATGTACTAATTTTGGAGACGTGTGCTTTCTCATGTTTGTAATTACACTTATAAACTTCAAATCAAGGGTACTTTCAAGTTCACTGAAGTGACACAGAGACAATGGGAAACTTTAAGATACAAATAACTCAGAAAATTAGATCCAAAGCTATGCACCGCAATATTGAATAAAGGAAAATGAATTTGCCATATTTTCTTTCATACGTTACCTAGAGATGTGAAACTCAACAGAGTTGATTAACACAATGTTAGTGATAATTTCTAATTAATCAATATTTCCTCTGTTCTCATTAAGAAGCGTACACGTCATGACTCTCCATGGCATGCTTTCCATTTGCTATTGGAGAGTTTTTGTCGGGTATCTCAGCCAAAGCACCAAACACAGCCCCACAACACCCCTTCACCTCAGAGGATCAATATAATATGCTGTTATTCCAATGTGTTTCTTAAACCAAATATTCTCATAAGGATTGATATCCGAAGTTCTTGCCGGACAAGGATAGAACTCGACACCCTGATCTTCCAGGAAAGTCCGGATTGTACGAGCACGACGGAGGCGAAAGATGTCATAGTGGAGCATAAAATGTTTCCGAAGAAGCTTCTAGCCAATGACATTATCAATGTTTCTAGAATGCATCTCTACTGGTGCTAATGGAAGCTGCCTTCCAAGGTGATCATGGCCGATCTTCCACCTGCATAGAAAGCATCCAGAAGGCAATGTTACCTCCTTCTGGATACATTGTTGATAGCATGCACGCTGCAGTATAACCCTTCTCTGTAAATATGCGGCCCTGATGCGTCCATATTGGCAGTATATTTCAAATTTAGTCTAAGCTCTGAGGACAACGTTATCTCATTGATGGGACTAAAAATGGAAATTGATCTGTAGCTCAGTCAAGGCGTCGCTGGGAAAGGTGTTTGGTCAAGATATTTTCTCCAGGGGTTTCCAAATATGATCGCCACTTTGAATAAAGTGAGAGTTTACAAATGTTCTTAATAAGAGCTTGTTTTATGAAAGATCATGGGGTTGGACACTTGTTCTGTTTTTGTAAGATCTTCAGACATGAACTCTATTGAGGACTTCTCGGCTGAAGTAACATATCGATGAACAACAAGTTACATCAAACCACAAAGTATAGGAGTATCTTTAGGCTGTGCTTGATACTTGGGCTGATACGCCTGTCCGAACTCTCCAATCACTAGTGGAATGTCTGCATGGAGAGTTCATGCGCCGCACGCTTCTTATAGATAACATAGCAAACAGTATTTGGTCATAATTTGTAACCAACAATATGTAAAATAACCTTGTTAAATTTCAAGGGTCCAGGTAAAGTATTAAAGAAACTACGGCAAATTTAATTTCCGTAATTCCGTATTATGGTGTATGTGTTTGGACCCTAATTTTAGAGGTGTTTGTGCTTTCAAGTTCACCATTTTTCTCTGTGTCACCTAGGTTTACACAAAAAGGGCCTTAGTTCAGAGTTTACATATATATCTAAAAAAAATGAAGAAATACACATCCCTAGAGTTTTCATATACCGAGATATGGCGGATTATTCAAGATTGAAAACAACACAAAAAATATATTCCATATTTAATGTCTAGTCTGTATGTGTAATTATGCAGTTCTTTAGGCTTTGTGTATTAAAATCTCCTATTTGACTCTTTTATAATGTAATTCTATATTCTATATTTTACTTACAAATATGTAAGATTATGTCGTACTCATGAGGATAATGTACATTTGAGCTGATTAAGGAACGAAGTTGAGTTCAGTACGAGAATTTAGATTCTGATGGAACTGAGTTTAGTACAGAAACCAAGCTACATGGTAGAATTAAGATCCATTCTGGGCTTAGAGCAATGGCTTTAATTAACTTATGTGAGATTTATAAAATCCAATTATAGGTACTAATATGGAAACTTTCTGTAAGTCAGGGAAATGTTTTATTATTATAGAACAGGAAGAGTGTACTCATTCAGAAAAGTGATGTTTTAATAAGATTGGATGATTAATAAACGGGGAAACAAACAAGCGATCTCATTTCTTGAGTAATCATCACCTGCAAAAACCAGTAAAAGATATAAAGTTATTTAAACCGTTATTTCTTTTGCTTACTGCTTTTATTGTTCTTTCAGGCTACAGTATGTCTCGTTTTCATTTTTTTTTTGGTTCAAGGAAACAAATTACAAACCATCCAGACATGCAAGCCTTCAAGGATATAAGCTTGCAATCGGTTGACTCAGAAACCCAGATATTGCCATACTAGGGCCAATGTTGGCAATGTGGCAAGGCCTTCGTATCTGAGCCGATGAACTGGAAAAACATCTGAAATGGTTGGTACGGTCGTGGTCGCGTTTGAACAACTAAGGTTTGCTTTCTGTTTGCTTTCTGGGAAAGCAAGTGAACAAACTGCATGTATATAATGAAATAATAGTAAGAACGATTGCACAACAAAGCAACCATAGATTTGTGTTTTATAGAAATATGTGGAATTTCATAATTTGCATTGTTTGTCTTAGGCCTGACGGCACTAGACTTCCTGTTCTCAATGAGAAGTTTGGTTAAAAATATTCACCTAAAAATGTGGTATAATTTGATCTTTGTACATCAATTGTAAGTTTTATTTATTTGTATTTCGAGTTGAATAAGAATTGAATATAAACATATAAAAATATTTGACCTAGATGGTCTAATTATCCATATATCACAAAATACAGTAGGTGAGAAGTTCTCACTATGGTGAGGAAGTCTAGTGACGCCTCGCCTTAGGTAGTACGTTAATGGTAAAGTGTGTCTTTTAAACGCCATAGATAAATATACTATACAATGAAACATAATTGCTTTAGGAAGACATTATAAACGAAAAAAAAAAGAAAAAACCACATGCCTTCTGAAGTGCCCTGTCCATTTGTTAGTGGTTAATTTTCAAACTTCGTTGTACGTTACCTACACAATTTTATTTAATAAAGGATTAATTGCTTTTTGGGAAACATTTTGAATGAAAAAAAACACCTCATGATGATAACAAATTACCCGTTTGTTCTTCTTCTTGGTGCTCTTTAAGAAAGGTATTCCGATCTGGTGATGAAATTTAACATATGTGTACCGCCGCGGCAAAAGGGTCCAGTTGTCGGCTCGTACATGTTGCTCCTTGTAGCATATCTAATGTATGGTATTTGTATACATCAGATATGCTACAATGAGCAACATGTAGGAGTCGACAACTGGACCCTTTTGCCGCGGCGGTACACATATACTTTTCCCCCATTTAAATGAAGGGTCATCAACTACATAAAGCAACTGTAAAGTTTCATTCACATACCTCGTTCCAAATAAAAGCTACACGCCAAAATGTGTCTGAGAGTGGCCCATAGAAACCTATGGTATATTTATTTTTGTTAACAAAATATTGCAATAACTCAGCCCTATTTTGATTATATATCTTCAAAGAAACATCATGCGGCCATGAAAATTTACAGGGGATATGAGAAAAATACGTGTTTCATCTGGTATCAAAATCCCCAATTTGAATTTTGGAGTGAAAGTGATCTGAATGCACACTTTTAAAGCTTCCCTGTTCGTTTCCTGTGTGCAATAGTGTCAAAGTGACATTTTCTACAAAGTTGGCTTCATTTCCAAAGCTTAAAATTGCAAATGATACATATTTCAAATCATTAATATTCTATTTTTATGAACGGAACCAGGTGTGGAAAGATTATTTCCTAATGAATAAACAAACAAACAAACAAAACCTATAAAGTTGTCATCAACCATTCTTTT
Organism: Ophiothrix spiculata; assembly: GCA_000969725.1. Lineage (NCBI taxonomy): Eukaryota > Metazoa > Echinodermata > Ophiuroidea > Amphilepidida > Ophiotrichidae > Ophiothrix > Ophiothrix spiculata. The sequence goes on along the minus strand of JXSR01S019125.1, from coordinate 149,095 downwards.
TTTCTAGTTTTGGTTAATCTAAGTTTCTCCTCGCACCTCACATTTTTTCGAATTGTGAAATAAATAATGAATAAACAAACAAACAAACAAACAAAACCTATAAAGTTGTCAACAACCATTCTTTTTTTCTATTTTTGGTTAATCTAAGTTTCTCCTCGCACCTCACATTTTTTCAGAATTGTGAAGCATTGTTAAAATGGAAACCAATATAATACTTTTGATTTGCTTGTACTTATTATATAAACATACAATGAAGATTTTCTCAATATAATTATACATTAAACCTGAACCATTGTCATGTCTATTAAATGATGTGTGTTTTAGATTTGAATCGTTATTATTTACATTTGTAGTTCATTGTTTCTGAAATAATAGCTGCAAAGGCGTTGGTAAATATGTATCTTAGAACGTTCATACACTTTCTGTATCCATTTATAACCTGTATTTGTCTGACTTGTTATTTCTATCAAAAACGTTCAAAGATCAAATGTTTTGATGACAATTAGGAGTTCATTTCTTTTAGTTTTCATCAAAGCGATATCAAATTAATAAAAGGCAATTTTTTAAGGGAATTGTTGTCCTTGACTTTAAAGTTTAGATAAATATCTAAAAAAGTGCTTGCCAAGTAAACACTTTTAATTACGTTCATTTTCTTTGCTTTGTTTATTGAGTTGTTTGATTTTACTATTACAACATAGTTAATTTACAGTGCACTGCTATAATTATTAAATGAGTGTTTCTTGCTTTAATTAATGAGACTGGTTATTAGTTGAGTCTGTTTAATCAATTTCAACACATTTTTAGCAAAAGACAAATGATATAATTCTAACAAAGGTTAATAAAGTAACCAAGCTTTAATTACAATGATATTCTATACCATTTTAACAGATTTACCAATTTTTAGTATTCTTGTGGTGGTCTCTTTAACACTGTTGTTCTACTTAATGGTAAATTACAGTTACTGACGTTGGAGTTAAATACTCTTTTTGACAACATCTATAATTATCTAAAGGAATTTGCTAATGAAGCTGCGTTTACATTACGACGTATTGGGGGTAACGACAAGCAACGTAGACCTGCGAATTGCAGTTTTGAATTTAACGCCGGTCCTCGTTAGTTAAAGTCAGTTCACGTTGGCACACTCCTCTAACCTACGCAGGTTGTCGTTGCTATCGGTCGTTTTCAGTTACACGTTTTAAAATTTTGGGATGACATAGAATAAGATTTGATGTCGTTGAGATCTCGTTGGCCACCGCAACCCTCAGTAGTAGTATTTTGGTATAATGAACTGTTCGTCTTTTACACTGTCCATCTATGTAATTGTCAATTTAAGGGGAAGAATGAAATCAGCGATGCCATTTTTGAAGACATGCAAAAAGATAATTCAGGGAATTAGTTTTTGACTTTTGCGTTCAAGTTTATAGTGAAACATAGAAAGGTTTGTTGTTTTTTTCCCTGCAGATTTAAAAGTGTTCGCAATTTCCATGTTTTGTTTTGATTGTTTAATTGTTCTTGGAAAAGCTTATTTTTGAAATTGAATCACCCTTTCGTACCAACAGGTGAGAAATATCTTGTATATCATATAAGCAGTAAGTGTTAACGAGCGAATGCAAAGAGACTCATGCGGTATCCACCATTATAATAGCTTGATAATCGTAAAAAAATAACGTTCAAAAGCTGCCCAAATTGAAATTAGAGCCTACACTTTAAATAACCAAACACGTTGGTGTCCAGTACAACGCCACCCTGCTTATGTGGTATGTGGATTCTTCCTTTCTTCGAATTAAACATATTTTTAAAAAGCAAAGTAAATAAATAAAAGAGAGAGGGAGACGAAAAAAAGCAAATCAAAAACAAACAATCAAAAAAAAAAAGGAACATTTCTTTAGAACTATTTTTATTCGTCTCTAAGTATCCTTTTATCCTGTTTGTTTCATTTTAGAACATTTTGCAACCCGTAATCCAGATTTGGTCATTATCTTTATGGCAACAGGATTTATCTTTGTATGTTTCAAAAGTTTTCTATAAACTAAGAGTTTACAATGAAGGATAGAAATCCGGTTCATATCTACTGACATTTACGCTCCATGTTAACCATTAACGAATATTCTATTTCTTATGTGTCAAAACATTTAAGGGGTTTTCTCTAAGAAAGAAATACTCCATTTATTTCTTTGAAAATTAAGTATTTGGTAGATTTATTTGCGCTGATAACGATTCTAAAATAAAAAATATAGGTCACCGTGCTCGTTTTTCAGATACAGGCATTTCAAAAAGTACATGTTTTCCCAAAAAATCACCCGATTAGCCATACAAAGTATATAATAGGGAAAACTCCAAAATGTCGATCATTATGTGCTTGTAAAATAGCAAATCCTCCATTTATTTTTTTAATTTTTACATATGTTAAAGCACTTTTTGCGCTCTTCAAAATACTGAAATAAAAAAATATGGTCACCGTGTTAGTTTTCAAGAATGACAAAAACTGGCATTTTTTAATAAAATTTGATTACTTTGATTGCATATCTGCGTCTGCATAATTTCCCGCATATATATTACGCAGCGATGCGGCGCGTGATTAACCAAAAGCTTAAGTACAGCATGCGTTCAGAGTGCATTAAAATTTACGCACGCTAAACGGATGCAAACAATTGTTTTAACTTTTTACTATTTATGTAAAAAATCGTTATCCAGCAGTCGTAAGCAACTGCATCTCAGAGAAAAACCCTTAACGCTGTTTCACATTTCTTGAAAGTGTTTTGAAATTTGAGCTTAACATAATATCGTGCCTCTACTTTATTTAAGTCCAGACGTGCGCGGGGAAAGCGCGGGTAAGGACTCCAAACCATATACTGTTGTTTGAGGTGGACATTTATTCATTTTTAACCAAAAATTCATTTTTTTCTTCACGGGAAGTTGAAAAAGCAGTACAAGTAACTGGAATGTGTTGCATAATAAAGTTTTGAACCCATTCACAAAATTTTATTTTATTTTGATTGAAATTTTGTTGATCTTGAGCTCATTGGTATTTTTTGTAAATTCAAATTTTTGCATAAATGAGGGCGCTATACATATTTTAAATTATTGACTATATTTAATTATCGATTATGTTGTTTGATCTGTAAAGATTTTGGCTAAAAACGATGAATAAAACTTTCTTGACGTTAGATGCTTCATTTGCATATTTAATTTCAGTAGTACACACCAGCATATCCCTTCTACATCCAAAAATGAGTTTTATGAATAGCGCCATCTATTTTGACACTTAGAAATAAAATGTCCTTATTTCTATTGGGTTCAAACAACAGTGATATATGCACAATATTTATTTTTAATTAATTTTAATGCTAAATTGTAAACTTTGGAAATCTCGGGAGAAATCTCTAACAAGCAAGTTTAAAATTCTGTAAAATAAAAATGAATGCAGACATTAACTTGAATTTTTCAAAATATTGATTTCATTGTGTATCAGGCACGAATTTATTTAACACTCCTCACATTTTTACATAGTAGCTGAATGGAATTCCCACTAATTGTTGATTTTACTTAAAGTTGAAACAATCAAGAAAATCTTGTTTCTGGAACTTCAATCTGAAATAAAGTAATACGAAAGACAAGTTTCGGAAAAAAAATTACAACAATGTGTCATTCCATATATAAACCATCAAGCTTCATAGGTAATATCAGGATATAGCTAGCAAAATAAAAGTGATAATTACTTTATTTACTGATGCACAAATAATGCAAAGGCCAAAGTGACATTCTAGCTTGTTACTGAGTTCTATATCGAGTCAAATGAATTGAGGAAATTGCAGGTCACTTCTTGAAATCAATAATTAAATATAAAGTTAACATTTCAGATTCAAAAACATTATAAACTTGTTCTTTATTAAAGCTCAGTGATATTTAAATGTTGTATATTTTAAGATGATGAATCAACACAAATTGTATATAACTTTAATTTAAAATTAAGAAATAATAAGGATAAAATGTTAGAATTAGAATTCTATTTATGTTCGTTTCATGCATCCTTGTTGGTTTTATCAATATGCTTTATACAAAAAAGTCTGATAGGTTTGAAACAAACTCTTATCTGTTGTGTGTGTATTAGCTTGTTTGTTATAGTGTGTAACATGCTATAAATTTGACATGTTTGGAGGAGAAATACATTACGAATTTGTTGTCTGAACTCATCACATTAAATTGCTAAAAGTTCATCTGGATCATAACAAGAGTGGACATGTCCAGAAAGGATAATAACCATGTGGTCATGCTATCCCTGGAGAAAACAAAACTACATCCTGGAATTGAAAGCAAATAGTCTTTTATGAGATAATGAAATTCCATTAAGTGTTTTTATAAAGGGACAATAATTTTTGGAAACAAGGGAGTGGGTGACTCTGATAAAAGAAATGGGATTTATTTTTAACAACTGACGATAACCTTTTCATGTTGAAAATGATATATATATATTTACTATAACTATCAGATTTCCACCATCCTGAATCCTCCTATAGAATATATCTATATTTGTGGAGTCAAATGCAAATTTAAAGGTTATAACAGTCTGGGATACAACATAATTAAACTATCAACTGTTACAGGACTTACTTCGTCCATCACCAAGTAATCTAATGTCATTTTATTAATATTTAACTTAAACAAAGATGGATTCAGATGATCCATTTTCAAATTAAAACTGAAATGTTTTTGCCCAAGCTTGACCCAATTAGCAAGAAAGGTAATTCAAAATTGTAATAGAAACAAAAGTTTAAACAAGCAAATTTAATAATTGATTCAACAGAAGTAGGCATTACTTGTTCATATTAAATCAATTCCACTGACCATGGAAGTACACTGGCAGCAATTATGCCATTAGCCTTTCATTTGGTCATTGCTTGTCATCTGTAAATGCTGTTGTAGCTATTAATGCTTACTGGGCCATGTAGTGTAATGAAAAAGTAAAAAATTTATTGCAATAAATTCAGCAATTATTTCAAATATATGGGTATTAAGCCTTAATGGGTATCGAGAAATGCTGATGTGCTGAGATATTTCCGGGGATATTTCTTGTTTATGTTATAGTGTTACTGACATCAATTATACCATTAGCGTTTTCAATGATCATTGTTTATATTAAAGCTTACTTGACCTTAAAGAATTATTACCAGGAAGAAGCTTAATATTGATTGCAATAAAAGTGTAATTACTACGGATGTTTTGTTAAAAGCTTAGATATT
>JXSR01S019125.1:122289-133079 GCA_000969725.1 Ophiothrix spiculata | reverse complement strand
TAAAAATATTGAAAAAATCCGACCTATCTATCTTGTTTTTTCCAATTTATGCAAAACAATTTTTTAGGCCTAATTACTCAACATATAGTCAATTGTTACACATAATTGTTACACAACCCCATCTCAATATCAAAATCTGTGAAAAACTACCCACAAAGGCAGTCACATAAACGTTAACAATGTTTATGTGAGTATCCCCGGACCTAAATAGGGCAAAGACTTTTTGGATTATTTGTATTTAACATCTCCCTTTCATTTATATACTTTTAGTCTTAGATGCGAGCAGGGGTGATGAGCATTCGATGACTTTATGTAAACATGATATAAGGTTCAAATCTCCTAATCTAGTCGCAGGCCACCACAGTGCAAACGTAAGTCGTGAGATTTGGTTCAAAATCTTTATCTTCAAGGGTCTAATCTCCTGAAAACCAGTTTATAACTCATCATAAACCTACTGCTCAATATACATGGAGAAAAATAAATAACAGACATGTTTAATAGAGTCTTATCACGTACTGTTTAAAGTTCTGGAGAAAATCCATCTAGATAGTATAATTCAAGTCAAGATTACTTAGTAAATATTTCAGCCTATCTTCAGTTGAATTCATGTTACGTTTCGGTAAGTGGTAAGAAGCTGTAAGAATGTACGGTGAAAGAGAAATATATATCGCTTCACTGTATTCTTAGAAAAGCGAATTGAAGGTGAATTAAGATGATTCTAAAGTATTATTTTATTCATCATCAACTCAGGTTACGATTACGTGTTTAAAGTGGACGGTACTCCCAATATAAACGCTTGTGTCCCTGAGATTGGAATGCCGATTTTTTATTTCAACTTATTAGGCTTGTTTTAAGCAACTTTGGTAAAAGATTCTCCTTTCGAAAATCATTAGTTGGTGAATAGCCCAATGGCTGGTTCACACATTACCAATATTCAAAATGTAATTTATACTGGCTAAAATGTAAGCAACGTTGTTTTAATGGTAGTTATTCCGATCTGGTAAAAATTAACATATACCTTTTCAATGTTAATTTTGCATGAAGGGTCACCACCTAGATAATAACAATTGTTAAGTCTCATTCGTTACTTTGATCCAAATTTAATGCTACATACAAACAATTGTGCAATAGTGAACCATAGAAACCTATAGGACATTTATTTTTGTTAGCAAAATATTCCACTAATTCAGCACTATTTTGACCATAACTATTCAATGAATTATAGTATGAACGTTAACATTGGCAGGGATTATTTAAAAAATACGCACTTTGATGTGGTATCAAAGTCTGCAATTTCATTTTGTGAATGAAAGAGATCGAAATAAACACCTTTATCTACTTAAACGAACCGATTGTTTAACCAGTGTTTTGAGAGTGTACACTTTAATTTTTTTTTTAATTCGCGGCTGTTGCCGTACAAAAAGTACCCGTGGCCTCATTATTAGAAAATATGAGCAAAACTTATAAATGCAACTAGACTATTGAAATTCGCAGCCGTGATCGTTTTGTAATCGTAAAAATGCGTAAAAATGATGCCAAGTCAATATTCGCATGCTTGTATTTGTTTTATATCAGCACTTGAGGCTAGCGGAATGACTATGCTTTTCGTGGAGAAAATCGAGTACAATTCTAGTACAAAAAATGTGTACTAGGATTGTACGTAAAGTGTACTCGAATAATGTTCCAAATGTGCATATTCCAATCTTGTACCAGAATTGTACTCGATTTGTACTAGAATAAATTGTACTCGATTTCTACCAGGGTTAATAACCAAACACGTCGGTTCAAAGTCATACTACAATCTTTTCTGATAATGCAAACTTTTTCTACGACTTGAATCTTCAAAAAGCAAAGCAAGTGAATAAAACGGAAACATTTCTTAAGAATGAAATGCCGGCTTACACCATGTAAAGTACTCTTCTTACACCCTGTCATGCTTTTATGTTTCATTACATCAGAGTTAGTTGTTAACATCGCTGTTCCTGCTACCCATTTCTATATAAATGTAATGTAATAGGATATCGTCCTATATGTGTCAAATGTTTGTTAAAAGCTTCCTATAAACTTAGATAGTTTATAACAAAGGATTTCTAAGCATTGATAAAGAAGTTCTGTCAAGTAAACTCTGTCATCTTGTGGACCGTATATCCACATACATTTGCGCTTCATGTTATCCATTATTAAGTATTCAATTTTCTAGGCTATCTCTTTACATTCTAAGAATTCCTTAGCACTTTTAAGGTCTGATTGTGTATACTGATAAGGTATGTTAAGTAGACGCTGTCATGTTGTAGAACATAATCCACATACAGTACATTCGCGTTTAGATTGTCCATTTAGTATTCAATTTCATATGCTGCCTCTCTACTTTCTGAACGTCTGAAGTGCCAGACGTCTGCGGGTAAGTCATTATGTTTTATATCAAAACAGGTCTCTAGAACATTAAAAGATCTGTCAGTTGTTGCTGCTGCTTTATTGTATATTTATCCATAAATTACAGCTTTTCAGTTCAAGCTTTTGTCGCCCATAATGAACTAAAGAAACGTCATTTCTTTTGCATATTTCTCATTAATGTGCAAAAGAAATTAACTGATTTTTTTGTATCATTTCTTTTTTTTTTCATTTCAGTTAATATAGGTCATACGTCAGATCGTTAGAGCACGCATCAATTAAGGATCTTTAATTTTTAAGAGATTCATGTCATTAACAAATAAGCTTAAAGGCACAATGAAAAAACCTCACACTACTAAATAGACTTGTTTAGGTGTTTAATGACCCCCAATCAGAAGAGGACCTCAATTATTTGCATCGGGCATGAGATAAGATTTTCCAGTTTATTTTCTCACGAATTAACCCTCGTCTACCCAGGGGGGGGGGGTCGAAACCCCCCTAAGGTTTTTCCTCGCTGCATAAAAACGCCATAGCAACTGACCCCAGGTATTTGGGTAATCTTTTTTACATCCTTTGCGGTCATATTGATGAAAAAATTAGGGGGGTACCACTTAAGGTAGGGTTAGGATAAGCCGCCAAAGTTTGGGTGTAGGGGGGGGGGGTGAAGCCCCGGAAAAAATTAAGTCGCCATTTTGAAAATTATATGCATGCTATGAAGCTAAAATTTGCAGGGTATGTTAGAATTATCATTTCCCTTTTTTATTAGCAAAAAAACCCGATGAGAATCGGTCATTTAGAACTTTTGTGGCGATTTTTTGAAAAAGTGGCAATTTTTGCCAAAATCCCGATTTTCCGATCCGAACGAGCTTTATGACGTCATAATTACGTAACGCCTTGGCCGATTTTTATGATCTTGGTATCATTGGATAGAAGAGGACTATACCTATCTTTTGATATTAAAACCAAATTCATAGGGCGGTTCCGTTCCAACAATATAGTGGGGGGGGGGCTGCAACAACCCCCCTCCCCTTGGTTAGACATGTTACAAAATATAGCCTGGGTAGACGAGGGTTAAAGGCTAAAGCTAAATTCAGACTCGACGCAAACGCAAACGAACGACGCACCGAGCATGTGCAGTAAAAGAGTTTTAGGAGTTCCGATCAATCGATATCAAAACGCAACATCATTTGCGGCAACGCAAATCGAGTTGAAAAAAGCTGAACTGTCCATTACGTTTTCATGTCATCGGCTGCCGCAGTCCGTTTGCGTTTTGAGTGTGAATTCATTTGCGGTGCCGTTTGCCGTGGAAATTATCGGAAACGCAACGCATTGCGTTTTGAGTATGAATTCAGCTTAAGAGTAAAATTGTTTCATTTGTTGATAAGTTGGATTGGGAGGTGCCTTTGGCCAGCATGGTATGTTTTAATTAGTCCTTTTCTTTTGTGGACTGTGTGGGTTTGCGTTGGGTGTCTAACACTATACATGCTCAAGGTTTAAAATAAGTCTTAGACTTAAAAGTTAAATTGACTACTTTCAATTTAGATACTTTTAGCCCCGTTGCGAGCGAGAGCAGTGAGCCTCCGGCAACTATAGATAAGAGGATTAAACTTGTTTACAAGACCCTCGATTATTTCATCACAAAACTACCGTTTTCATAATATAGATTAGTAAGTAAAATATTACACGTTCTGTAGTCTAACCACGTACTGCTTTAATAAATGTTGTTTGAAAATGGGTCTGTACTTTAGTATTGCACAATTTTTATTAATATTACATAAAAAATCAGGGCAGACCTTCAGTTGAATTCTGTTTCGATTCGGTAAGTGGTAAAACTAAAGGTGAAGGAATATCACAGAACGCTAGGTATTCTTAGAAACTCTTTAACACTTAAGTGACCGAGATGTTTTCCATGCTCTGGTACCGAAGTGGAGGGGGTCCTTAGTATCCTTTTAAAACACCTTCCGAATTGAATGTTGCACTTAAAGCCTGGTCTTTAATAACGCATTTGAAAATGAAAATTGCTTAGTGGTTAATCCGTTTCCAAATGGGGCCAAAATATTTTTCCTCGAAAATTTCAAGAAGCCCCTTCCCGAAGTAATTCTTGCATGAAGTTTTGCTTTTTTATATTTGAATATCATAAATCCATTCATTCATCATAAATTACATTGCTGAGGTTTTGTAAAAAAAACTCCGTCCATAATTAAACTTGGGACAATATTTTGCCTCATTTGTGATGTTCACCCTGAAAAGTGGGACTTTGAAACAGAACACTTGTCAAGAAACAGATTAAAATAGGCAGCAAAAAAAAATGAAGAAAATAATAAGAATTTCCAACAGATTTTCTGTTGTCACTTAATCAGTTTTAACAAGTAAGGTGTCATTTTAAAGCTTAGAAAATGTTGCAATAGATGTAGTGATAAAATCAAAATTGATTTCATCTGCGAAGTATTCTGTTCGGGGTATATTAAAGCCATCACATTTTGCAGAGGTTAAATAGTCTTGTCCGAATTACATCAAGTGTTCACGGTTCGATTCCCTGTAGGGACCTTAATGTTCAACAACAATTGAAAGACGATTTTCCAAATCTTACTATGTCCAGTTTGCATGTTTGTATATTGCATCGTATATGTAGATGAGTTGACATAGAACGTCATGCCCGGCAGTGTGCGCGGTCATATCCATTGTTCCTTGCCCGGCACCATGCGTGTGCAGAAGGTTTTATTTAGGACACATGCTTTCAAAATTCACGCCAAGTCAAGTAAGGCTATTGAAATGTGCAGCAAAGTTTGTTGTTCCCTCATGCATATCTGTGGACTGGCTCCTTACCCGTGTTTATAGACATTAGTGTCAACTCATCTATAATTGATTTTGGTCATATTCATTGATGGTCACTACGATTTCTCAAAACTCACTTATTCTAAGAAATATGCACGTTTTTAGTGTTCTTTCAACTTCTGTATGTATATTTCATAAAACTGATCAGTATGATGTAAATTTTGGTCATATTCTCTGACTACCGATTCAAAGCACAAAATAGCTATGGGCTAATACTTCACTACAGGAACTTTTTTAATTGGCGTCTATACTAAGTTCTTTGACTGCTTTGATAATTGATGTATTTATGTTAAAATGCGGTCACCTACTTGGTAATAATTTGCCGAGTCTCTTGGCATAATCCCTGTGCGCTACTTTTCATTGATGGTTTATTTGTTGATATAAAGATAATTCGTACTTGATAATAACTAGTGTTTGAGATTATAAGCTCACTGTCTGTTATGAGGCCATCGTATACAAGTTTTTAAGGTTTTAACTCAGAATTACATTCTAGCGGCATGCTTCCGGCGTCTCTGCTGCTAACGGACACCGTCCGGACTCCGTTCGGACACCGGTCGGTATCTGCTGAATTCTACCTGGTATGACGCCATAAACACCTCGTTACCTCGCCGTAAGGTTATGTGACCAGGTATCCTCCTGTTGCTTCGCAGGAAAGAGTCCCAAGTTTGATTCCTAGTCTCGATATAGCCCGGGGGACCGCTCAAGATTGCAATTGGTGCACGTGCTCATCATAAAAATGGCAATAAAGGGTCTTATTTTGTACCTCAGGTGGCGTCTACGTTTTTGAAAAAGGAGTAGTTTTTTAATTTACGCCATTATAGATTCAGGCTACCTTTGCCGCCAAGGGTCACTTGTCACTTAAGAGCGCCTCAGCTGAGTATTGTGCTGTACATGTTTTGCATAAAAAGTTCTTAAACCAAGAGAAAATAAAAATATTTACTTCATGTAAATAAATGAAAAACTTCAATAGTTGTAATGCCCAATTTGTTAGCAAATGGTCATTTCAAACCAAACAAGCCATTACGCCATTTAGAGGTGCAATTCAAAAATCTGATGAATACATCTTACAGAGGATCCTTGTTCTGGAAACTGATGGGTGTAAATTTATATCTTTGCTATTCCATGTTTAATTCAAGTCGGATAGCTTTGAATGGCATAAGAAGACAGATTTAGTGGCGTGCGCAGGATCCCAGGGGCACAAGCTGTAGTTTCCCCAAATGACACCATGGGAGGGGTATAATTTGATGTTTTGCATACACGTACACACAGAGCGTGCACAATTTTATAGAATATTAACAATCGCGCTAAGCGCGCGAAAGTTTAAATCAAATTTGCTACTTTGAGCTAAAATGGAGATAAAATCTTGATAAACGAGCGAAGCGAATTTTATAAAATATTAACAAACGCGCGAAATTTTGAAAAAAAAAATGCTACTTGTAGCTAAAAATTGAGATAAATTCTTGATTAACGCGTCAAGCGCGCAAAAGTTTTTATCACTTTACGTATAGATATCTAAAAAGTGAAAACTTAAATATGAGTGTTGATAATTTCGTCAGTGACTGAAAGTTGGGGGACGCAAAAGTTGTGCCACCTCTCGGCCATATCTTCTTTGGTGCCACTAGTGAAAACATGAAAATGCTATCAGTTTTGTTCTTTAGTTTTCTCTCTTTACGTTGGTTTGGGCGGTTGCCAGTGGCTTTCCAATCAAGATCTTCAAAACGATGTTGAAACTATTAAACCCAATAATTTGCGAGCAAAATTAGTCTATTAAAAAGTAATGGCTTTTTGTGACATGCGCGAGTAGCGCGTGAAAAAAAATATCGAAAAATTCGCTATTCATAGTAATAATCGTGAACAACAATCAACAGAATCTAAGCCGAGTCGGTTGATTAATAGCAAGCTGAGTTGGGACTCGGGGAGAGGGCTTCGTTCGTTGGAGCTGGTGCAGATCCCCAATTTACCCGAATGGAACCCCCCCCCCCGACTGTCACACTCGACTGGAGGGCATATGCACATGCCCCCGGGCGTCCCATTTGGGCACGCCACTGGACAGATTTCATAAATGCATATCTGTTTTTATGTGTATGAATAATAATGACAATACTAAAAGGCATTTGTAATATTTATGCTTTGCTGTATGAGTCTAAAATATTTGAATACAGTTTCCTTTTTCACAAAGCGCATCAAGGTGCAGTATTGTATCTTTTAGTAGAATTGCGCCGTTCTTGAAAAGAAAATGCTCCAAATGTATTTGGTCAGAAGACAGAGGTTTATATATCAAAAATGCTTAGTCTGGAGTGAAATATAAAATACAAAATGTAATCCAGATATGTATTTGACATATTTTAATGTGTCGCTGAGGGACAAATAATGTTTCAGAAGTCAGGTGAAGTTCTATCCTGTAGCTAAAACGCTACAAACATTATTTTTGTTTTCAATCATGGTATCGTTTGACATTTACTTTGTGCATTCATTGTAGAGACCAAACCATTAACATATGAGACCGTCCATCCCAAACGAGCCGTAAATGCAGCCTCTTACCATTTTTGCTTTATTTGCAAAGACCATGTTATAAGGATAAAATGACACCTCAATGAACTTCACTTGATTTCCAGAAGTAAAATTATGGTTAGTCAACCGTTGTCAGGGAGTAAAATGTATAACTGAGATAAAGACGTTCAAAGATCAATAAGCCCTGTTGATTGTTCTCAAAATATACAGCTATTTTTCATATTTTCGATCATTTTCTTGAAATGAAACATTGCAGGTGTTTTGAAGTAAGCACCAGGACTAAATCTGTCAAAAATCAATTTCGGCAGATAACGACATTGACATGTTTTTTCACATACAAAATGAAGATAGCTGCATTTACGGATCGTTTGGGAATGACGGTCACATATTCGTCTACAGAAAAGCTTATTTTTGATGACTCACCCGAAAAGGGGGACTTTTCGAGAAACTGATGAAAATAGGCAGCAAAAAATAAAGAAAATAATAAGAATTTCCAGCAGATTAATTGTTGTAAAATTTGATCGCCTTAATCAATTTCAACAAATAAGATGTCATCTTAAAGCTTCGAAAATGTTGTAACAGATGAAATGATAAAATCAAAATCGATATCATCTTCAGAGTCCCCCCTTTCGAGGTGAGCCATCACATTTGAGAATTGGATTTGCAGTTCTATGTGATACGTGTCTTGTGCAAAAATCCTTATTTGGGAAGATCAGTGAGGGAACAAGTCACACATAAACAAGAGAAGTAGATAAGTGAGTTAAGAGAGAAATTGTTTTGTTTTTTTGTAACTCATGAACAAAAAGATTTGTGGAAGATTCAATTTTGTCAATATGTTTATCTGTTAAATTTGTCAATAGAAAGTAGTCAGTAGAATAAAACTGAAATAAACCAATTTTTCATTGTTTTGCCAGTTTCAGACCTCTTTTTCAGACCGATTTCAGATCTTTTTATCATAAAAGCTGTTTACATTTCCCAATATCAATAACATAAAAATAGGTATGAATCGTTTATTTTGTTCATCATCATAGCATAATTTTGTTCTCTAAACATACGAAATTATTCCTTAATCAGTTTGTAATTGTTAATCTGATTAAGATCGTGGAGTACTTTAATTTCACCAAAAAGATGTTTTAAAGTATCGTATTAGCTAGTAGCTAAATCGATTAGTAATAGATACACGTCTTTATATATGATATGCGTGAAAAATAAAATACGGATTCGATTGCATTCTAAATCTTGACAAATGAAAGGAATACTTTCCTGCAAAACCAACTGTTATCCACTTAAGGCTACAGTCCCTAAAAACGTCTCGCTCGGCTGAATGTCATGTTTACTGCACCTATCAGAATATCATAATTTTTAGCGTACATATTAAATAGAATATATAGTTTTTATATAGAACTTTACTAGTGATTTCACGTCCATCATCAAGGTCAAAATGACGCTTAAAGACTACTTCGAAAAAGTTGACCCTTTTTCGCCGAAACCTCATAATTTCATGATGTTCGAACAATTCGACTGGTTTCAAATTTTGACAGATTGTAGGCTTGATACTTCTTATTGAATTACAAACAATAATTTATAAATATGCTGAGTTGAATTTGGATGATAATGTAACAAACCCGGGTTGTTTTGCCCGAAAATCCGGATGTGAATTACGACTCTGAGTTTGCCCTGTTTGAGCTGTGAATTGCCTGTTTAAAGTATCTACATTTTCTACATTTTGTCTGATATACGCATTCGCATAACTTACTTACAAATTGAGCATTCCAATGAGGCAAAAATTGCAATTGTTATGTAAACAAAAGAAAAATACGGCATTCTTATGTTTATGTTTTAGATTTTACTTCACAATCTCAACGCTGCCTTGATAGCTCAGCGGTAGATCTCTCGCTTCGTGATGCATGACTAACCCCGCCATAATCCATGGTTCGAGTCCCCGCAAAGGCAGTGGAAACTATTTATCTTTTCATGATTGAAAAATAGTCAGGATTCACATTTTCCTGAGCATATGGATTCGTCGTACCCTTAAAGTGTTTGTTCCATTGTGTCTTCGTACTCTAACTTTGGGCATATTGCTCGTGTTACTTTGAGTAATAAATTATTTCTTTAGGAGAGTAATACTAAAGAAATGGGTAATTTATTTGTTTCTTCATTTAGTATATAGTGAAATAGATTACGGCATTCATTACCGTCTGTAGCTGGAATGGGATTTTGTATAGCGAAAAGCAACGAAGAGTTGAACTTGTTGATATGAGACATCTAAAAAACTACCTTTATTCCATGTACCACTAGATGTTTTTGTAGCAATAGAGTGTTTCGTAGTCCTTGGCAAACAGGGATAAAACCAAATGATATTTACGTTGACTAAAGTAAAACATTACTAATTTCCAACAAAATGTCATGATTATTGAACACCAAATTGTCTTGAGATTAAATATACCGGTATTTAATTTTAGAGATCGCAAACAACTCACTTTTGAAAATAGAATAATGGCAAAATGGGATTTGAACCACCGGATCGCTAGCGTTTGGGACATGTGTCCTCGACAATAACCTCACAGGTTATAGAGCGATTTTTTCAGGTTCAGAGGGGGCCACAGAGATCAAATAAGATGACAATTTTCAACTTTGTCTGATAACAGAGGTCAAGGTGTCAAATTGTTCATCTCGAACAAGCGAACAGAAGTGTCCATGCCGATCTTACCGTCCGACCATTCCTGTGGGGTCAAATATCGACAGTCATATTTTTTAGTTTTGTCCAATTTCAAAAGTTCAAATTGTCAATTTTTTCGTCTTAAACTAGGGATAAAAAGTGTGTATGGCCACCTTGTTGTTTGACCTTTCTTTAGAGGTCATATTGCAAAAAAACGATCAAATTTGTAACTTTAAGTTTAAAGGTTAAGGTAAGACGCTTGCCCTGAACCGGTGTAATGAAATACAGCGTCCATGTGACTGAAATGTCCTAGCTACTATTAAATTGTGCAGAACGTACTTGTACATGTGCGATCAATAAATCATCGATTGCGACTTATTCCGTGTAGTTCAAT
>JXSR01S019125.1:91113-120484 GCA_000969725.1 Ophiothrix spiculata | reverse complement strand
CCATTACGTAGCTTGCTATCAAATAAAACAGAGAACAATATCCCTAAATTGATATAAAGCTTTAATAATAGCTAAAAACAGGAAATTCCGCAAACAAAATATCAAAAGGCAAAATAAGGACAAAATTAAGTCCCGAAAATGCCATTTGAATTCAAAAACTTAAAACAAAATCAGAGGTCAAAAAAATTAAAGGACTTAGCCAATTTGAACAAAAAGTTTGTTATTAATTTAGCAAACGAAAATTTCTCTGATGCCGAATATTTGGTATTAGGGAGAGGTTTGAAATTCATTGACATCACAAAAATACCAAAAGCAATTTTGCTTGACAGGGATACTGAAGCTTTCATGAGAAAAATGCGCATCCGTTTTTAAATGGCCGACAAAACACCGAAACAATATAATCCTTTCAAACCCAAATCAAGTTGGCATCCTCTATCGACACCCAGTTTGGATCTAGAAAATTACTTAGAATCCACCAGGGTTGAACTCACTAAAATCACAAATAAAGAGACGCATGATAACTTGACAAATATAGAACGTCAAGCCCTGAAATCTTTGAGAGAAAAGAAACATTTAGTTTCTCAAAAACCGGATAAATCTTGTGGCATAAACATGATTATTTACATGAAGGTGAAACAATGCTTAAAGGTAATCAATACTGATTGATGATGACATGACATCAGAAACAGTTAAACCTCATGTTTGATGATGATAGTATTGATCAAGACACATACAACTATCTATATCCTATGAACATAACATTAGAGCACCACATTGCTACTTTCTACCGAAAGTTCACAAAACTACCCCTCCTGACCGGATCTTCATTGGAAGGCCAATAGTCAGTAATTGGGGGGGGGGGCATGTGAAAAAATCTGAATTTATTGACTTCTTTTTAATTCCTCTCGTACAAAAACAACCTACATACTTGAGGGATACTAAAGACGTCATTAGAAAAATTGAGCAATTAAAACTCCCATCTCACTGTCTGTTAGTAACAATAGACTGTGTGGGTATGTTCACAAATGTTCTACAAAATGAGGTTGAAACTGAAGTATTAAAGACCTTATCAGAAAATCGCGGAAATATACTATATTTCCCAAAAATGCCACCTATCCGACACATGGAAGCATTATTAAAACTGATTTTGCATAGAAATTGTTTTTCATTTAATGAAAAATATTACTTGCAAACAACAGGCGTAGCTATGGGACAAAAATTTGCCCCAGAACTATGTGATATAATGTTCCATGAATTAGAAAATAAATTTATTTCCCTCAGTGACAAAATATTCAAATGGCTCAGGTATCGTGACGACATTATTTGTTTCTGGTTAGGTGATGAGAATGAGTTAGCTTATTTCATATGTCGCATCAACAACATGCACGCGACTTTGAAATTTACTTATGAGTGGTCAAAACATGAAATAAATTTTTTAGATCTAACTTTATACAAAGGAGATAGATTCAAATATACACAGATTCTCGACTTGAAATGCTACAGTAAACCATGTGATACATTTCAATATCTTGTAAGAGATTCATCTCACCCAAATTCATGTTTTAAAGGCATGTTTAAAGGCGAGGCTATACGGTATATTCGAAACTCAAGCTCTCTTGAGGAATATCAGCGCAAACTTGACTTTTTTTATCTCAAAACTTTTAACAAGAGGGTATAAAAAGTCAGATGTGCTATCGTGCTTAGCAGATATTTCTTACAAAAGAAGAAATATTGACTTAGAGGATGTTCCGAAAACCAACGAAATACCTCTAGTTTTCTGCACGCATCACTTCCCCCAAAGAAGTAATGCAAAAATCAAAAAAGCACTAACATGTTACTGGCATCTCATATCAAATAATACTGAACTCTGTAGAATCTTCCCTAACTCGCCTATATTGGCATTAAGCATGTTAAGACGAACTTAAAACCTGGGAGAACGTCTTGTCAGAGCAAAGATAACATTAAACCATGAATTTAACATATCTTCTGCTCCGAACATGACAAATATAGTGCATGCTAGCTCTGAAAACGGTCTTTGTCCTATGTCTCTGACACTTAGAGATTTGATAGATCTTTTAGAGGAACATTACATTTAAAGTCATATTTTTCCATGATGAGCTCCCCATGAACTTTTAAACACTCATGATTGAAGCTTCTCAATAATTCGTTTCCGCAGGCACTTACCCTCAAACATGCTAATTTATGTTACATACACCGACTCCGAGAGTAAGGCCTATGTAAATGAGTTGTCAAATAAGATACCTTGTAGGCCTATTGGTCTATACTTGTAAAGAAAAAAACTTAACAAAATAAGAACTTTACAAGGCAACCACGACGGGAATGTAAAAAGTACACGTTTGCTTGATACCAACCATATTCATGTAATGAATGTCAAACATAGATATTTTTACATGTTCTACCAGTTAAAAAGTAGCCAAAACCCAGGGCATTTTATTATATCAAGCAAAGCAAAATGTTGCTGATGAGTTTGAAAAAAAAAAATAGATCAAAATATCTGATCTTCATTCAAACGAAACGCGTATCACAATAGCTCTTTGACAGTTTCTCAAAATTCAGAGAAACATTTTGTGTATTTCTTAATTGAAATCAAATTGGTAAATTGAATTTTACTAAAACCACATCAAGCCTCCATGTGCACACTTTGCAAAAAGCAAAGAGTAACAAAACCTCTATATCAAAATTTGAAAGTTCTTTTTACTTTTCAATAGATAAAAGAAAATGTTACAACCCTCAATGTTCTTCTTAAAACGAGATATGATAAATTTGATTACAAAACAACAGATTGCGTTAACTACCTTTTCAACAGGAATGTACCAAAGGTTTTACTGTAATGGCGTTTCATGAACTAGTTTGTTATTTTGTTAAAATTTGGGTTAATTTGTGCAGGGATGTGGGGATGAGTGAGGGTGGGGGTAGGTGCATTTTTAGTATATTTTACAGACTTTCAACACCATCCTATCTGAAAACGTATTTAAATTTGTTGTTTTATGATATTTTGACATACAAAATTCATGTTGATGGCCTAAATTGAACCAACCATGTATTGGGTAAATTGATTCAACTTTGGAGGGGGGAATCTGCTAACACCATCCCGCCTGGAAGAAGTGGTAGATTTGAATGGGGCGCTTTCACTTTGCAGGGGGTCTGCCAACCCCTTCCCGACGGGAAGAAGTGGTAGATTTGCTTTTTTTTGTAATGTCCTTGCATAGTACTTTCTACTGACCAAGTTTGGTCCATGTAAGAGATGGGTTAAGTTAAACCGACAGGGGGCACTTTCATTTTGCAGGGGGTCTGCCAACCCCTTCCCGACGGGAAGAAGTGGTAGATTTGCTTTGTTTGTAATGTCCTTATATAGAACTTCCTACTGACCAAGTTTGGTCCATGTAAGAGATGGGGTAAATTAATCCGCTCTGGGGGTCACTTTGCGGGGGGTCTGCCAGCCCCTTCCCGACCAGGTGAAGTGGTAGATTTTACTTTTTTGTAATGTCCTAACATAGTACTTCCTATTGACCAAGTTTGGTCCATGTAAGAGATGGGGTAAATTAAACCGACCGGGGGCACTTTTTAGGGGGGGGGGTCTGTAGTCAAGACCCAGGCAGGGGGGTCAATCTGCCATAGTTTTTGTGAATGTCCTAGATGACCTCAACAACTTCCAGGGGCCAAACCTTTTGTAAGCTATGGGGTGAAATCTTCTGTCACAGGCTCCCAGACCATAAGGATCGAAGACGAGGGTTAAAGCCTCAAAAGGTACACTCATTTTGTTTCAGCGAAGTTTTACGAAAACAAACAAAAATCATCAATAATGATGAATTATCATCAACAACAATAGAATCAACAACAAATATATAACAACGTCAAATAATCCAACTATTTAGGCTAATTTTTTTCGTGCAGAGTCTCCTTTTTTCCGATATACTCACGATGTCAATCTTATAACATGTATATGATTT
This sequence comes from Ophiothrix spiculata, assembly GCA_000969725.1. Lineage (NCBI taxonomy): Eukaryota > Metazoa > Echinodermata > Ophiuroidea > Amphilepidida > Ophiotrichidae > Ophiothrix > Ophiothrix spiculata. Next base: position 116,513 of record JXSR01S019125.1, on the reverse strand, counting down.
ATTGGATCTACATTTAAAATTGCATATTATAAACTATTCAACCGAATGCATTTCTGTATGAAAAAACATATCACAATCAATACTTTAATGAAAAGCAGGGGGCATTACCTAAGGCACTCATTACAAATGGTAAATAATTCTTTAATAAAATTGAACTTGGTATTTTTAACCAAGTATTTACAGGTAGAATAGAAAAGGGATCTATATTGTTTTTGTCTAGCAATGACTTAGATTAACTTATGTAAGATCTATAAAATTCATTTTAAGCTACTAATGTTTCAAACGCACGCCTACAATCTGAAATATGGGAATAAATCTTCTTTCTCGTAAAGTTTTGTATTTGAATGGCTTGAAAACATCGGAGGAGAGAGTGTATCTATGTAGTGATGAATATTTGGACTTGATTTGAAAAGAAAAGGAAAAAACAGGCGAATAATAAAAAAAAAAGACATTACAATCGTTGAATATTCTGAAACACAAGGTTATATTAAAGTAAATATTTAAATCTATGTAATGTGTCGCCGATCAATTTGATGATGATTATATTTTCTTATGAAATTGTTTAATTTTTATCATGAAAATATATTGGGTATAAATCATGCTGACCTGCGAAATATATTCATACACCTTCATATCAAACATGGGCGTTATGTCAAAGTATTTAGCCAATCAAAGGCCTTGTACGGTATATAGCAACTAGAATAATATAATACATTGATTCTTAATCTCTGCGGTTACAATATGGTATCTAATCCAAAGGTCAAGTTTTAGTAACATATTATAACAAGTGAAGACAAAGGTTTATGATATTTATCGTATACCCATCCCGATGTTTCTTTCGTACAAGAATTTGTTCAACCTAGGTGAATTATCCTGGTCAGTTGACTTATCTCTTGACAATGATGTTAAAACAATAAAATGTATTATTCGGAGACGCTAACTATATGCAAAAAGCCCACATTGGTACAGTAAACATTTCCTAGACTAATAAGTAGTAGACATAAGTCAAAAAATGCATTTCTGTATGAAAAAAACATATCACAATCAATACTTTAATGAAAAGCAGGGGGCAGTACCTAAGGCACTCATTACAAATGGTAAATAATTTCTATAATAAAATTGAACTTGGTGTTTTGCACAAGTATTTATAGGTAGAGTAGAAAAGGGATCTATAATGTTTTTGTCTAGCAATGACTTTGATTACCTTATGTGAGATCTATAAAATTCATTTAAAGCTACTAATGTTTCAAACGCACGCCTACAATCTGAAATATGGGAATAAATCTTCTTTCTAGTAAAGTTTTGTAAATGGCTTGAAAACATCGGAGGAGAGAGTGTATCTATGTAGTGATCAATATTTGGACTTGATTTGAAAAAAAAAGGAAAAAACAAGCGAATAAAAAAAAAGAAGACATTACAATCGTTGAATATTCTGAAACACATGGTTATATTAAAGTAAATTTTTAACCTATGTAATGTGTCGCCGTTCAATTTGATGATGATTATATTTTCTTGTGAAATTGTTTAATTTTTATCATGAAAATATATTGGGTATAAATCATGCTGACCTGCGAAATATATTCATACACCTTCATACCAAACATGGGCGTTATGTGAAAGTATTTAGCCAATCAAAGGCCTTGTACGGTATATAGCAACTAGACTAATATAATACATTGATTCTTAATCTCTGCGGTTACAATATGGTATCTAATCCAAAGGTCAAGTTTTAGTAACATATTATGACAAGTGAAGACAAAGGTTTATGATATTTATCGTATACCCATCCCGATGTTTCTCTCGTACAAGAATTTGTTCAACCTAGGTGAATTATCCTGGTCAGTTGACTTATCTCTTGACAATGATGTTAAAACAATAAAATGTATTATTCAGAGACGCTAACTATATGCAAAAAGCTCACATTGGTACAGTAAACATTTCCTAGATTAATAAGTAGTAGACATAAGTAAACAACTGGTCCTATTTTTTGGTTCACATTAAAATACTGGAAAAACCATACCACTTTGCATTCTACTGATAGTAACATTTAATATGTTAAGTTTAGACCAACAAACTTATATATTGATGGAAAGCTTATTTGGCAAAGATTTTTACTAAAGAAGCGAAAGTATATAGGATTGGTAAAATTTCAACATGTGCATTTATGTGATTGGTCATAACTTTTTGTATACACCACATGTAAATTAATAGCATTACCTGATTTCTTATATAATGTCCTGGTAGAAAATGTATAACTTTTACCAAAATCGTCAACTTAGTCAAAAGATGCCATTTTACAGTTTCCTAGTTTAAATGCATGTTTGTGCAGCAATGAATAGAGAAATGTAATAATTATCTTTAAAAAAATAGAGAAACAATAAATTGGGATAAGATATTAAAAATTTGATACAATCTTTATTAGCATACATGTTTAATTGAACTACAAAATGTTATGAAACGTCATTTTTATTTACAAGACACCTGTTTATAAATCATCACTTTTTTGCATTTAATTCAATGAGCTCCTCACCCACTGGCCACTCACCCACCAGATCCCACATCAACCCTAATTGCATTTTCATGTATAACTTCATTAATTAAATTGTGGAAATTTTCCTCCCAGTATGTATAAATAGAGTATATATAGACCTTTTTATATGACACCAAAGTTTACTCAATACGTAAAGCATTTTTTAGCAAAAATTCCCGTTTTCCATCATTTGTATAATTAATATGTAACAAATCCATGATATTTGATGGAGCTATATCTGACTCAAGGTCACCTACATATTTGTCAGTAAAAGTTTTTAACAGTGCGAACGGACGAAGTCGTTTATTTTAGATTATATAAATATAATTCACGATTTGAAACCCAAGACGATACCAATGAAAGAGAGCAAGAAATAAAACGAATGAGTATTCATAATAACAATGTTCACTCAGCATCAAATATTTCCCCGGAGGCTTACAGTCAAATCTTTATTACAACCTGTCATCTAGTATTATGAAGAAATCAGTCACAAAACAATAACCATTATGAATAGTCTCCCAAGGTAAAAATGACACATTTATAGTTCATCGTAAGGTAAAGATGTAGGCGCTTTAAGCCCATATCTTAGAGTATCTGAAAAATTGCACATTAGGAAAAAAATTGATTTTCGTAATTACAATAATATTGACTCTAGAGCATGTTTCGTTGACTCCATATATAGATATAATTTAGTATATGAACATGGTACTACCAATATTTGGTTTATAAAAATATATAATAATAAACAAAAACTAACAAAAATGTGACAATGAAAATGCTAATCATAAATGAGAATTAGGCCATAAATTAGTTGATTGTTTATTTTTCTTTTGCTTTCTTACAGGTCTATAGTTTCTTTTTATAAAGAGGTGTAATCCTGGCTAATTTGAATTCATCTGGCACAGATTTGGTTGTTATTGAAAGATTGATAATGTGAGTGATCATTGGGGTAATTTGCTCGGCCCCATCCTTTACAAAACCGTTTTTGATTTCAAGCCAAAAATCAGCTTTTTTATTCGACCATATGAGCAGTTTTTTTCAGTAAACGTTTGTTACTCGGTACGTGAAAAGTATTTTCTAATCAGAAAGTTCTGACTAAGATAAGAAGCACCTTTGGAATGGTAAATATTAAAGGCATAATTCAACCGCAATTGCTTAACTCGGTCACTAATGTTGAGAAAGTTTAAGAGATTGAGCTCTGTTTGACCAATATGGTCTCTGGCAGACAATTCTAAAATGAAACGACTGATCTTATTTTGATTTATTGGGAGTTTTTGCTTGTACTTTTTACTTAAATTGCAAAACCAGGAGTTGCAACAGTAGTCAATATGACACTGAAGCAATGCAGACTATAATGCAGAGCTGAGTTTTTTGCGCAGAGTGCGATTCAGATAATGAGCATGTCTGTAGATAAATTTAAGCCTGCCAGAGTCCTTTTTGATGACATATTCAGCCATAACGTCCCCAGAGAGAGACAGTGCTGTCTAACGAAACTCCAAGATACTTGGTATTATACTGAGACTTAATCACCTGACCGGCATAGTTAACGGAAAAATCAGAAACATTTTTAATTTTGTATTTTGTACTGAACAGAATGCACTCGGTTTCACCAACGTGGAGACTCAACTGGTTACAGGATTGAAGATTATTACTAAGCATATCTGAAACAACTCTGGGATCGTTATCACAAGCAATTATGACGCTGTCATCTGCATATAGCAGAAGTTTGTTTTGCACCGATAACTCCATATCATTGCTGTAACATAAATAAAGGAGTGGTCCCAACAGGCTTCCCTGTGGTACGCCACAAGTGATAGTTTGAAAAGGAGATTTAGTATCATCGATGGAAACCAACTGTTGCCTACCACTCAAATACGATCTAAACCACCCAGAGTTGATTCCCATAGCCTCAAGCTTCTGGCATAGAATGTTATGATTACCGCTGTCAAATGCCTTTTGAACATTTAACAGAAGCATGCCATCATAGTTAACTTGAGAGATTTGGAATTTAATTAAGTCAGTTAAGTAAATCAGACAGGATTCAGTAGAGTAACCGGAACGGAAACCTGACTGGTACTGATAGATGAGATTCTTAGTTGATAAGTAATTTTCAATTTGGAAATAAACACATTTTTCGAGAATCTTTGATATACAATTTAATCTGCTTGTTAACATAGTGCAAATGGATCGAGGCGTTTTTCTGTTCATTTGTTTCCAGTTTTGTGTTAAACAATAAATAACAACCAATCACTAAAGATGTACTATAAGAATTCCAGCATGAAAAGCTTATTGGGATTGGTTGAAATATTTGGTTCGATCAGAAAAATAAGATTATAGCTGCAAGGAAAACTGCAGAATCTGTACTATACTTTCCGTATAATGCTTTTAAGGAAGTCATGAACAGCTTGATGTTTATCATTTACATTTGTATATAGAAGACGTGCACCCAGTTATTAAAATTGTTTCAGATATTTAAAATAATTACATTTTCGATTGAAATTAATCAATTACTTTATCATAAAAATTCATTGTGACTGGTATTCTAGTTTGCCAACCACTTATACATTTACTATTTTACCTCAACCGGTTATAATAATGATGGCTCACCCTGAATAGGGGGACTTAGTGACAGCACACGTTTTAAAAAACAGGTGAAAATAGGTAGGAAAAAGAATTTCCAACAGATTTACTGTTCTAAAGCTTGATCGCATTGATTCATTTTCAATATGTAAGGTGTCATTTTAAACCTTTAATAGAGAATGTTGTAACAGATGAAGTGATAAAATCAAAATTGATACCATCTTCAAAGTCCACCCTTTCGGGATGAGTCATCATAATTTAGCATGATATTTAACAAATATCTGTAACTCTGCTGTTAATTCAATCTAATCCGATTGTAACCAAAATTTGTGCAGATTTATTATCTCTGGTTATTATAGCTACTTATAAAATTTCAAATCTAAATATCAGTTTTATTATTTACTCAGTTTAATTTATTAACAATGTTAGAAGGAGAAAATTTGCAAACACGCGAATATTATTAAACGAGTGTAATGCAAATGTGGCTGTCCAGCCCGTAAATGCCAGAAACTTCATATTGCGCTGGAGGTGAAAAATATATATTCAAAGTTGTAATTGGCTGCAATTGATTTTTGACAGATTTACAATCCTTGTGCTTACTACAACATATCAGAAAAGTTTAGTTTCAAGAAAATGATAGAAAATGTGAAATAAATCTGCATATTTTGAAGACAATCAACAGAAAATACAGGGCTTACTGATCTTTGAACGCGTTTAACTCAGTTATACGTTTTACTCCCTGATAACCTTTGACGGACGATGACTTGATTTCTGGAAATCGTGTGAAAGTCATTAAAGGTGTCATTTAAATCCTTAAAGCATAGTCTTTGCAAATATTAAAAAAGTGAAAATGACAAGAGGTGGCATTTACGGCTGGTTAGGATTAGGATGGACGGTCACAAATAGGAATGTCGCATTTGTATATACGAAACTTGGGAAAGTTGTAGGCTCAGCTAAAACTACTTGATTGGCTGGTAAACGGTTGGCATGACAACAATATTAACCATTTGGCTTTATATACTACCCTCCGGAATATGTTCATGCACCTTCACGCCAGACATGTGACTTGTTCTTCATTTACATCCATTCAAGCATTTAGCCAATCAGAAGTTACCGAAGCAATCAGAGCAAAATAATATGTTGCAGCAAAAGTATGAAAGTGATCACTTAATAAATTTGACAGAGTTGATCGTGTAACCACAAATTTATACTAACATTTTTCAATCTATGGATTTTCCTACATTAGTCACTTCAGGCCCATAGTTTTAAGCAGAGATCTTCAAAGCAGTATTATTTATTTGTACAATATATACCGTAAATCCCTCGAGTAGGGTGCCGATACTAGTAAGGTTTTTTCTCTCTGGTATAATGTTATATTTGTTTAACCTTGGCGAATTATCCTAACCAGATCACATATCTCATATCAATGATGTTAAGATAATACATTTATTGCTATAGGGACCCCACTGCATGCATAAAATATGTACATGTTGGTATTCATGTAGCAACATTTTCTCGAATGATAAGTATAGTTAAAGTCCATTAGGGTTAAAGTCGTTACATAGATTATAATTCTTCCATTTTTGCACACGTATTAAGCTGACCGCAAATTTATTTAAAAAAAAGGATCCAAAACATTTGAGCTATTTTGGGGTCAAAAATCGATTTATTTATTTTTTAGCAAAAATGACCGCCAGACTATTAAATTTTCATGAAAATAGCTTATCAGCTACTTGTAAAACGCTTTATGACAAAATATATTTTTGGGGAATTGTTGCTGACGCTATAGCAAATACATTTGGCTTGAAATAAATCCATATTGATCTTTGATCTTCCATATTTAAAGTGGACTCCAAAATGGCCGCCAAATTAGCACATTTCATTCAAAACGGTCTTTTAAATGCCAAATATCCTAAATAATCCACGTAATATAGCATTGAGGATTGCAACAAGAATAACTCCTATTTATGTTGTTATCCTTATTTTAAACTCAAGATGGCACACATACTGAGATCCAAAATTGCCACCAAAACAATTTTATGCACACAAAAAGATTGAAGCTACAAAATAATTGGCGGGAAATTGATTTAAGAGTAACAAGAGTAACGTTTGTCCAAAAAATAGGTTAATCATCTTGTGCCCAAACTAAGATCCAAAAAGGCCTCCAAAAGACATTTCTTATTTGAAAAAATGAGCTGAAGCAACTTTATAACAGTGCGGTATTAAAACGATACAAATTCAAAATTATCAATGACAAATGACTGTTAGGTAACAACAGGAATTATTCTCCCTAAATTAAGTTGTTTAGATGTTTCAGATTCAAAATAGTAGCTACGCTGAGGAATAAGCCACATAGTGCAATTTCTGGCCTGGAGCTGGTTATAGCAACTCTATGATATCATTAAAAACAACAATATTAAAAATAATCAATGGAAAATAACAACTTAAACATTTCAGCATAACCTATTTAGAGTGTAATGTTAAAAATCAATATGACACCAAATATAAAATAAAATTGAATACATATTTTCGGTAACAGTCACATTAAAATTGCACTAAAACTATATTTTTTCAAATAATAAACAAAATGTGGGCTTCAACTTAAATGTTGCTCCGAATGGCTGCTAAATAATATTTTCCTAGGTTTTGAGTATTTTGGACCTCGCCATTTTTGCTTTTGCTTTCGAAAATCGAAAGAATTGTGTTTTGTTGTAGTCATCATGAACGTTTTCGATTGTTTTTATTACACGTTTTAGTGTTTTGGTGCTGTTTTAAAGTCGTATAACCCGTATTTCCACTTTTGATCTCAGTATTAGTGCGATTTAAATTTCGAACATGTTAAAAAAATTTTAATTGGGGAATTTTGTTGTTACCTCTAAACCATTTTCCATATCAATTTAATTGATCATTAAGGGCTTTTGATGTTAATTCAAAGTCGCTTCAACCCTTTTCTTGCGCATTAAAAAGGATATTATCGGCTCTTTTGGATCTCAGTACTGGCACCATTTTTACTAAAACATGTTAGAGACGTAATTAGAGGATAAGTGATCTTGTTGTAACTCAAAATGTTATTTCCTGTTGAATATTTTGGAATGTAAGGCATTTCAAGTGCTGCTTTTGTTTAATCTAAATAATAATAAACTTTATTTAAATAAAATTTGTATGAATTTGTTGTAGCCCCAGAAGCAATTTTCAAATATAACCAGTAGGTGTCACACAAGCTGCTTTGTATAACTCATTATAATGAAAATACGGTATTTTGGCGGCAATTTTTTACCAACATATCGATTTTTTGCACCAAAATTGGTTCATTATTTGGAACCAGTAGATCCCATAATGTTTATGTTAATTTAAATCTTCATGCAATAACAAACGAAAAAAAAAACCGGGTGAATTCGTCATCTGTATTACAAGATGGCAATGAATTGTCGTTAGGGGTCATAACTTCCACTATGTGTCAGTAAATAGTATTCTTAGAATGTTCAGGTACTTTTTAATATTCATTTATTAATTGTTATAGGCCAGATTGTTCTTCCAGTTTGTTCTTTCTATCAACATTTTACAGTTATTTATTAGTTAACTTATGATTATTATGTTCTTTTTCAAGGGAAGGGTTGTTCATTTTTTGCCAAAAAAATCAGCAAAACTTTAATTTTGTAAAATAGTGATTTTTTACATATGGGTTAAGACGAGCTTCATCAAACTTTTAAATATTTTATGCTCTTTCTTGAAACATCGGAACTGCTAAAAAGTTAGCTTTTTAGAATACTGTTTAATATACAAAAAAGTCAAATTTAGTACCTCATATTTCAGTGGTATATTAGGCTGTTTCATGATCTAAACTTATTCAAAGAAAAAATAAAATAAAATAGAATAGAAAAAAATAAAAATGAAACAATTTATTTAATATGATATCAAAGTACTCTCTGATCTTACTTAATATTTTTGTTGCTCTTATTGTTGTTTTTGTTTTGTTTTGTTACATTACAGTTTGCAAGACTTGATGGAAACGGGATCTATGGCCTTATCTAAATGGAAAACATATCTTTGTTGTAAAAGGAAACCTTTTTATAAACATAGGAAGCTTATGAATGACAAAAGTATTTATTTTTATTCTTTTTACGCGGCAAGCAAAGTAAAGAGTCTGTTCAGCAAGCTCAACGAATTTATCCTCTATGTCTACTGACATATTTACCTATATTTTATCTCTTAATTCTATTTCATTTGTGTTTTGTGTTTCTCTTAAAGCTTTACAAATAAATGAGCATGTCTAGTTCAAAAAGATAGCATGCATTGAACATGTTTGGCCTAACACTTGCTTTCTATGGGCTTTCAAATGATCACAGAAATTCTCTCCGCAATTCTGTATTTCACACTCTAGAGGCGTGCTTATGTCTAATGGGATTACACAGGCTTTCCATAGGATAAAGAAAGCAAAATGACAGTTAATGGTTAAAAAAATGAAAATATTTCAGACCCCATTAAGTGAATTTACTTAATAATATGATCTATACTAATTGGCACAGTACTTCAGTGCCCTCCCAAGTAGGGTCTAGCAATAGTGATAAGACCAATAAGGAGGCATAGAATGCTTTATCCAAGTGAAGTCAAAGACGCCAATTCGTAATAAAGAACATTGGCAGTACTTTTCCCCGGTCGTTGCTCTATTTATCAGTCAATTTCAACAAAAGTGAATAGTCCGGTTGACTTAAGTACACTCACAGGATATCTGAATTACTTTTTCGAAGGAAAATTTAATACTGCAGTTATTTCAGAAGTGATTCATAGAAAATGAATCGAATATGAAATTCAGATTTTAGAAACCATTGGAACCCAACATTCTTCAAATTTGGTTTTCGATTCTTACATTTTAACACATAAATAATTCTTGTTTTAAATTGTTTTAAAAATGCACTCTAAAAATTATTTTACTCTTTGTTAAGTAAAAAGGTCACAGCTCATTGTTGAGTAAAATCTTACTCAACATTGAGTAAAATCTTACTCGGTTAAGTCAATATTACTCAATGTTAAGCACATCTTACTCAACGTTGAGCAACGTTTATCCAACGTTGAGTAAGAATTTACTCAACAAAATGAGCTGTGACCGTTTCAAACTCCAACAGCTTGGTCGAGCTTTCTGCACAAACTTATAGATTTAAAACATAAATAAAAAAAATAATTGTTGATGTTGAGATTGAAAAAAAAAATTAAAGGATTTTACTGATTTAGCTATAATTGACAAAGCATTTTAGTGTTTTCCCAAACGGTGAGAAGCAACAATCATGATAATTATAAAATCCCATTTATTATTCACAAGGCGCACATAGGAGCACTGAAGAAATGCAATGCTTTAGCAAATTCACACACCCAGTTCGAAATAAAGAACGTTAACCTTAGTTTTACTAGGTCTTTTATATTCTTTAATGGAAAACAGTTAATTATTCAATACACTTTATTTGAAGTGAATAAGTTCTCTAGACTTCAATAATCACATGTTTTTATAGAAGTACGCCATTTGGGTGACGCAAAATCCAGTTATACTGCTTTTTCCAGTAAGTGTTTCAAACAAAGTCACGCGATGTCAAATTCAGATTTGAAATGAAAAACGAATGAAGGGGGGGGGGGATATGAAAGCTGCACTGCACGGCATACAGTGTGTGCCAATAAAAACGTTATATTTTGTACGATTTTTACTGATAGAATTAGGCTACAGGTTATAATAAGAAATATTTAATATCATTGAATATTATTGTACATAATCTCATCTTTAAACAGCTTTTATTTGGTAAAATTTGGACCTTTAGTTCTTTAGTTATGATAAATTTTTTGAAGCCCTTAATATTTGAAGTGGTCCAATTTCATGACCCACATCTTAATACCATAATCAATGTCAAAGGCAGGCTGCAATAAAGTCATTTAAAGCAAATCACTTAGTTGAATTGGTGTTTAGTGAGTGCTATACAGCTTGTCCCAATATTAATGCAACGAGCAAATAAAAAATATTAAAAAATAGTTGCCAAAAGATTAAATCATAGTAATATATGTTATTCAAAAGTGGAGCAATTACTCTACAACATGCTCTTTGGTCCGATTTGTAAGTTTAGACTTCCAGCTAAAGAAATGCATACTTGAAATGAAGAGAATTCTGCGATCAACTGGAGGACAATCAATCCAAACCAATCTTACCAGACCTTTACCTAACATTAAGTGATATTTTAAGTTCATTTTTAACAATCGAGTACTTTAGGACACAATTTCTACAAAAAGAGTCGAAATAAAAAAAGGATTCTAATGAAAGGTGTCAACCAATAATAAGTTTTTTACCCGAAATCACGTAAGAAAACCGAAGACAAAGGAGTTTAAGAACTCAATGAAGTTAATGATTCAATTGGCCCGTTAAGGGGACGCAACGGGTTGACTAAACCAGACGTAACAAGCTGCTTAATATCAGCAGATCATCATTAAATTGAGTTCTTATGTCATGAAATAGGTTCAAGGGGTGCTTCTCCTAATCATGTGATGTTTTTAGCAATTTCCATTCAACGTGTGCCAAATGACGTCACCAAAGGTGAAACTTTACAGATTAACAAATCAGACCATGAAGATTTTTTTGGTCTTCAAAAAGTGCGCCATAACTTTTGATTCAGAGATCCAAATTAAACAAAACAAAAATCCTGTAAAAGCCAATGGTCTACTCTATAATATTTTTGTAACGTTTGCTCACCATTGTGCTCTGTTCTATCAAAATAAAAGTTCAAAGTTCGTTGCGTTTTTATTGGGACACCCTGTACCAAAAGACGTGTAGTCTTCTAATCATGCAAAAAAGTCAGAAAAAAAAACCCAACAATTTTTGTTGTTATCTCTCCAAGAATTTCATGTTATAAGTTTCCGAAACCGGAATGTCAAATTCCACTCTTGGATGTATGACAAAATGTGACCCATTGTTTATTTGACCCTTAGTTTACAAGTTAATTTTGATACATTTTTTTTCTCAAAGTTACAATTATTGCAACTCAGTACTGTCTGGCGTTTCAAACATTACCACAGCATCTGTCAACCAATAACTCATTTTAAGATACTTAAAGAATCATCTCAAAACGGTATTTGCTTTAATCTATCCCTGTCTGGGAAATGTCGACAGAGCTATGCCATAAAAGAACTCTGCACGCTTCGTTACCACTTGATGCAATATATCACACTGCTCAAGGTTAGGAGAGGACGGCCACTTGATGCAATATATCACACTGCTCAAGGTTAGGAGAGGACAGCCACTTGATGCAATATATCACACTGCTCAAGGTTAGGAGAGGACGGTCACTTGATGCAATATATCACACTGCTCAAGGTTAGGAGAGGACGGCCACTTGATGCAATATATCACACTGCTCAAGGTTAGGAGAGGACGGCCACTTGATGCAATATATCACACTGCTCAAGGTTAGGAGAGGACAGCCACTTGATGCAATATATCACACTGCTCAAGGTTAGGAGAGGACGGCCACTTGATGCAATATATCACACTGCTCAAGGTTAGGAGAGGACGGCCACTTGATGCAATATATCACACTGCTCAAGGTTAGGAGAGGACGGCCACTTGATTCAATATATCACACTGCTCAAGGTTAGGAGAGGACGGCCACTTGATGCAATCTATCACACTGCTCAAGGTAAGGAGAGCACGGCCACTTGATTCAATATATTACACTGCTCAAGGTTAGGAGAGGACGGTCACTTGATGCAATATATCACACTGCTCAAGGTAAGGAGAAGACGGCCTCTTGATGCAATATATCACACTGCTCAAGGTTAGGAGAGGACGGCCACTTGATGACGGCCACTTGATGCAATATATCACACTGCTCAAGGTTAGGAGAGCACAGCCACTTGATGCAATATATCACACTGCTCAAGGTTAGGAGAGGACGGCCACTTGATGCAATATATCACACTGCTCAAGGTTAGGAGAGGACGGCCACTTGATGCAATATATCACACTGCTCAAGGTTAGGAGAGGACGGCCACTTGATGCAATATATCACACTGCTCAAGGTTAGGAGAGCACGGCCACTTGATGCAATATATCACACTGCTCAAGGTTAGGAGAGGACGGAACTTGAACACAACATCAAAGACTATACCCAAGGGTGCAGGGAAAATAGCAAATTTTGATGTAAAGGTTCACTAATACATGGTTACAGACGGAGTAACAGACTAAGTCAACTTAATCTTGAAGAAAATGATAAACACTGAATGAAAACATAACAACCCGGCACAACAAACACCCTATTCACACTCATTTTAGTGTGGGGGAGCTTTGCCGATGATATCAATTTTGATTTTATCATTTCAACTGCTACAACATTTTCTAAGCTTTAAATTGACACATTACTTGTTAAAATTGATCGAGGCAATCACATTTTACAACAGAAAATCTGCTGGAAATTGTTATTATTTTATTTTTTTAATGCTTATTTTCATCAGTTTCTTGAAAAGCGTTCTGTCGCAAAGTCCCCCTTTTCAGGGCAGTGGCGTAGGCAAACATTTCCATCAAGGGGGAAAGGCGGGGCAAAGATTTTTTGAAGGGGGCAACTCCTAAATGATACACCCGTTTTTTTACCACAACTTCTTCTACTTCTACGCTTGATCTCATCAAAGCCTTTCTTATATAAAAATTGACGTTTTTGGTATTTTTTTAAAGGATTTAATTTCATACTTTTTAAAGTAAATTTTGCAATTTTAGCGCTAAATTGTTATAAATGTTGATCTGCGCACGATTAAAAGCGCGCAAAGTTGTTGAACTTTTTTTTAACAAATATGGAAAGAGATAGTAATTCAGTATGAATTGATGGCACTGGAGTAAAAAATATATCATTTTTTTGCATGCTATATGTGATAAATCACCCCGACAAAACACTTTTCAAGAAACTGATGAAAATAGGCAGCAAAATAAAGAAAATAATAAGAATTTCCAGCAGATTTTCTGTTGCAAAATTTGAACGCCTTGATCATTTTCAACAAATAAGGTGTCATTTGAAAGCTTAGAAAATGCTGTAACAGATGAAATGATGAAATCAAAATTGATATAATCTGCAAAATCCCCCTTTCGGGGTGATCCATCACATATGCTAAAAAGGATTGTAAACTATGTAATTTCAATTTGATCCATACTTTTGTTGATTTTTTTTTCGGGGGGGGGGGGCAATACTTCTTTCGGGGTGGAGCAATTGTCCCCTTTACCCCCTTTGGCTACTTTTTGAGGTGAGTCATCACATATAATATTTCTCGCCCATTTCTCCATGACCCCCGATACCCCCACAATTCATAAAAACTGAAACATTTCGCCCAAAATATCTCATGTCTAGCCCAATTTTTCCAAAATGTATCCGATCTTATCTTAAAACTCGCAAAACACTCGACGTCATCACGCTAAATTTACCTAAAATACTTCAAAATTCACAAATTATACCCTATTTTATTCAATTTAAAACTAAATTTGACCAATCTTATCCTAAAACTCGAAAAATCCCCGACATCACGCCCGAGTTTTACTCAATTTTACTCTTAAAACATGTTAAAACGCGTTAGATTAGGCTCAAAACGCTCCAAACTGAAATAAGTGAACCCAAATACGGTTTAAAATACCCCAAAACCAGTTAAAAAAAACGTAAATTACGCTCAAAATGCATAAAAACGGTCTTAAATCGGTAAAAATCCATAAAAATTGATAAAATCGCTTAAAATGTCCACGCTTTACATTTTTCCCGAACTATTCTCTATTTTACTCCACTTCCGCTAACGCTTTCTTTATTCATACTTATATACCGTAAATTAGGCTCAAAACGCGTAAAAAGACCTAAAATCAATAAAAATCGATAATTTTACAAATTTAATTTTTCCCGCCATCCGCCATTTTGAATGTCCGCCATCTTGGATCAAAAGTTCGTTGACTTCATTTTTAAGCACTAGCTTACTACTGATCTACAGTATTATATGTTTTCTATCAGGGTCATGTGAACTTCAGATTTAAAAAGTCACATGTGGATATGATCGGAGATCTTCATATGGGGAAGATTTTGATGGGCGGTTGATTTAAAATACAAACCTTCTGAAATAGGATAAACCATCAATGCCAATATCAAATGCTTAAATTTGCCAATTTCTTGACCTTTTAAATATTCTTATCTCATTGATGGAGGGGTACAATATTTTCAATTATTGGAACAAGTTTGTTCGTCAAAATTTTACAAATAAAATTCTCCATATATATGAAATGATTACGGTTGAGTAAGCAGATCAATGACAATACTCAATAGAAATTCTTTCAAGGGGAACTTGAAATTGGACCAGAACATTTTTCATCCAAATATTTGGCAAAGTATAACTTTTGTTGTACACAATTGATTGAAGTGAAACAAACGGTATCTTAAATTCATTTCAAAGGCTATAAAACGCAATCAAACTATACATTAAACCCAAGAAAATTACACGCAAAGATTGTAAGGTTTTTCTTGGACTCCCTGTATACGGTAATGGTTTCTTTTCAAGCACAAAATGTTAGTAAAGAGGAAAATTTATCATATCTGTCTTTTTTTTGTATTAAATGAGTTCTTTTTTTCAGCACAGATAAAAGAGAGCATGCACATAATAAATTGTTAAAATTGTTACGGTTGAGTTAGCAGATCAATGACAATACTCAATAGAACTTCTTTCAAGGGGAACTTGAAAATGGACCAGAACATTTGTCATCCAAATATTTGACAAAGTATAACTTTTGTTGTACACAATTGATTGAAGTGAAACAAACGATATCTTAAAGTTCATTTCAAGTGCTATAAAATACAATCAATTTATACGTTAAACCCAAGAAAAATACACGCAAAGACTCCCTGTATACATTAATGGTTTCTTTTCATGAACAAAATGTTAGAAAAGAACCTATATATTGAATGTATACAAGTATTTTGGTAAAATCACATTATACTATGATTCAAAGTCTAAAGTCATTTGAAATCCTGTCTTCGGGCTACGAACATCATTTTGGTTTGCAAGCATGGGATTTTGTGACCATTACGGGATTTATGAATAGCTTGAAATGGAATTATCTAATCCTGACTGGATTTGAATAGTTCCATGGGATATCATTAGTCAATGAAGGTTATTAACACCTCTCAAAAAGTAATAGGGTTTGGAACGTCTCTTTACATTAACAAACTTGCCTAATTAAGTTGACAATAACTATAGTGATGACAATTTATCTGACAATTTTGATAACATAAAAACACAGAATTAATTAAGATTCCAAAGCACGTAAGTCTTGTTCATGAAAAAAAATGTAAACTGATTTAATTTTTTTTTATATGATTCCGATGATATAAACAACAATTTTTTGCAAAGAAAGATTCCGTACTAAGACGGGTTTATTTTCATCATTTTTTTTATCAAACGTAACCGTTTGGCTTAAATAATACAATTTTACATGAATTCACAGTTTTACATAATGTTATAATTCTTAATCCCAATCATAAACCCACTTATGTTATTCATTATGTTCTACGTAGGCGAGTAAGAATAACAAATGTTATTAAACATTTTCCATTATCTTTAGATTTGTTAAAGGTAACTTTAAACATAATCTAAGGAGCAAAGTTTGAAATTACAAAGCATTGCTTTGCAAACGTGTATTTCTTAATGTCGATGTTTTTGAAAATTTAATATACGTATATTTCGTTGAATATGTTTTATGTAGATAACACAAGCATTCATAATGCGACATTTATCTATAGAAACAAATCCAAGGTGCATTGACAAAGAAATAAGAAGAGAGTGAGCCACTAGTTTACTTAAAAAATTAATCTTCGTGTACATCAAACATTGTGATATTCTAACATGTGTAAATATGCAAAAACTGGCAGTAAACATAACGTTCCTCCTCATTGCTCGTGAAAAAGGGGCAGGAGTGTTAACTCAATAATTTCCTGTTTTACTGCACTGCTTAATTTAATGGTCCAGAAAATTCTCGACTTTCTTGAATGGTCAATGTTAACAAAAATATTTGTGAAAATCTCTCTTCTCGCACAAATTTAAAGAAAGATCGAAGTTGAAATGAAAAAACATAACAGAACAACAACAACAAAAAAACCTCGACTTATTTACCATATATCTGTTTATGTACTTATCAATGTATTCCAAAATTAATGATGGTTTCCCAATCATTTCAACATCATATAATGAATTATTAAATCACTGCGTATTAATATATTTTGTGTATGCATCTTTCATGATTTACGTTTTATTTTTGACTTATTGTGTTGTTGAAACAGCATGTATTTCTCGAAATAACTGGTAATTCTTAAGCAACTATTCAAATAAATATGTCTTCAAATATTTGGTGAATTGAGTATTTTCATCACTAAGCCTGCGTTAATACTGGAATATGAATTTGAATTGAATTAAAGCTGTACAAAATAGTTGCTGGACAACAAAAATATAGGTCTTATTAACCCTTGTGCTCCTGAGCTATTTTTTGTAACACGTCCTCCGAAGGGGGGGGGGGTTGCAACCCCTCTAATATTTTAGAATAGATAGGACCCTCCCCTATCCAACGATACCAAGATCATCAAAATCGGTCAAGGCGTTACGTAATTATGACGTCATAAAGTACTTTCGGATTGGAAAATCAGGCAAAATTGCATTATGGCAAAAATGGCCACCAAAATCAAAATTTTGCTATAAAAGTTCTAAATAACAGATTTTCGTCGGATATTTTGCTAATTAAGAAGGGCAATGATGATTCTAACTTGTATTGTAAGTTTGTTAATCACAATCGCGCGTAAAAGTTTGTCAAATCAGCTAATTTCAGCTACAAATTGTTAAAAATATTGAAAATTGACATAATATCTGAAAATGTGTATTTTTTTTTTATTTTTTACATTTAAATTATCAAAACAAAGGAAAAATTTCAATTTCCTTTTTCTTTATTTTTCGAGGGGTCCGTCCCTCCTCCAGAAAAATGTATGTCAATATTCACTACATTTCACATGAACATGATGAAATGCATTTTATTTCAACACAGCAAGCGGGCAGCGGTGCCATTCAAAACATTAGCTGTGAGCCCTGCTATGAGATCAATGCACACTGCTGACGTCAGAAGATGACCCGTCGGCACAAAAGGTAGTTGTTATCGAAATTGGGATGCCTGGTTATCGCAATTCAAATCGAAGGTAAGTATGAAGAGCCGATATTAGGTACCTTGCATACACCACATTAGCGTATTTATTTCTCCTTGTTTTATCTTTAGTTTTAAAGTCTTATAGGCAAAATATATTTTCCAAATTTAATCAATCTGAGATTTCATATTTTTACTAGAAGAATCGATTCAAATGACGGCGTTTTATCTTCTAAAACAAGATTGATGTAGGGGTTGAAATTGGTATGTCTAAAAAGGCTCAAAATAGTTGATTTTTATAGAAAATACCATATAATGCATCATTTTTTACAAATAGCAAAAAATTCACTCACATTATAAAGGAAAACCTCAAAATTTTCATACACACGTTCCCAATTTACATTTTGCTTTCTCCTTGTTCAAATTATAGGGGTTCAAAGTCAGCTTTATTGGCAGGTCACGTTAATAAAAAAAATCTCGCAACCAAGATTTTGTAATATCGATCGCGAGATCTGGAATACACATTGCTCATTATAAGGTCATTTGCATAGGACCATACGACACACTGGTCTTATTATGCTTCTGATGTGATGCTTATTTAAATCACACACTTAACATTTTTGGCTAAGACCTGACGTCACTAGAATTTCTGTAAACAATGAAAAGGTTTTTTTTAAATACCCCCTAGATATGTGGTATAAATTAATCCTTGTCACTCAACTGGAAATTCTGTACACATACATATAAATAGAAATTAGATATATACATGTAAAAATATTAATAATTTGTGATACCAAACCTGATAAACCTATTAAAGAACATGTAGAAATAGTTTCCCTTAATGGTCTAATTATCCATTTATTATCGCAAAATGCTGTTGGTGAGAAGTTACACTTAGTTACTCTGGTGACAAAGTCTAGTGACGCCTTGCCTGAGTTTATACGGCTGTTTTATTCCTTACCTTCAAAGAAACGACATAGCATTGTAATCTAACCTAAATCCTGACAATTCGTAACACATTTCATGACAGTTAAAAAATCAATAGTACATAAAGTTATCGCACGGGGACATGTGTTTTCAGAACATTTCAGTTCAGATATGACATAACTTAACAGCCATTCTGTGTATTATGAACATTTTTGTGAACATTATGTATGTGATATCCAACAACTGAAAAACGGGCGGTAGTGGCATTGACATAACACATAAAAAAAACCGTAAGTTTTCATGACCTTTAAATTTTCGAGTACCATACGAATAAAGTTAGTGCTGTATTTCAGCGGTATCCCTGTTTTTGAATGAGAAGTTCAGTGGTGTTAGGCTTATTACAAATGTATACAATATAGTGTCTGACCGATCTGATCGGATGGACCGAGATTAGACCGATTTTAAGCTTTTTGGATCTGAATCGGTGTTACGAACACATCTTTGTTCTGCCGATCTCACGAACCGATTCAACAAACTATAGGAAAAAACCTTAAAAAAAGTATCATGTTAATTGCATCAATCAGACTTAAAGAACCAACAGGCAACATCAAAATACATTTCATATTTTTGTCTATAATTAAATATCCCAAACACATCATAAATAATCGATGGATTTTCCAATAAATTTATTGTCCATTGTAATATACACTTTGAGAATCGGAATTGGAATCGGCTGATTTCAAACTGACTATTAAAGAGATAGATCGATCAGCCAAAATATACACTGTTAGTTTTAATTGGTTAAGAAATGGTACAAGAAGATTTGATTAATTATTATAAATGGAATATTTGTAATTCAAGAAAAAGTGCTAAGGGATCACTTCAAAAATCAACCGGCTGTTGACTATTGTTCTGAACAATAACCGCAAAGAACCACCGGTTCCGGGCGGTCAACCGCCGGTTGAGATTTAAAGCAGTCTCTGTATATGGGAAGCTGATTCAACAATTTCACATATTTTAGATTATTTTTGCTCATTTCAGACACTTGTATAGCTAATAAATATCAAATTTTATCGGTAACTTATTTACGACAACAACTTAAATGACTAACACTAATCAAAAATATCATTGTGAACCTTATTTTGATGGCTGACAAATTAAATGACTAATTGATTGACAGATTAACGGTTGATTAACTAATAACTATTACTACCTAACATATAGGTGTATATAGCCCATACTAAATTAATATACACTCAATACGTATCGGAACGTTTGAGTGTTTCCTCGTAAGCTTCTTTGGAAACGCTCAGGCGTTCTATCGGAACGAAAGGGTTAAAATGGAATACTTACAAGCCATGAAGATATTTCTTATGGTACAATTGTTATTAATAATATTATAAGTTGTTCATTAAACCCTTCATATACATTTTAGAAATAACAGAATATGTTGTGGATTATAAATATTCCACTCAAAATGACTAACTTTTATTTTGTCTTCTTATACCATTTTTTACCAATTAATATTTACAGTGTAATATTTGCGGCAGAGCTTCCCAGTGGTTTGACAAAATTAATTAGACACCATGCCTATACATCTGTATAAATATAAGACCAAGATACCGTATACCGTTTAAATGCATTACTATTTTGATTATTTGTACGGTTGAACTCAGATTAAGGGTAACGTAAAATAGGATATATCTTACAGTGTAGAAGACATCTTTTAAACAAAACAAACGTTTAAAATGGTAACAAAACATAGCCTCGTCATGTTCTCCGATTTTGTCATAAACAACATATCGGATTTAAGCTCAGAACTGTTCGATCGCTTACGTGTAGAAGTATTGTTTTTCCAGATAATGTTACTCGTAATCTTATACCCGTATTCCTTCAGTGTTTTGATACTTTTTAGATAAAAATGGGAGCAATGTACATTTTATAATACCGGAGAGAATGTTTAACATGCAATTTCCAATGTAAGAGTTCAATGAGAAAGATCTAGATCACCGAATAAACTTATTATCCCTTATGTGTAAATACAACAGACAATGGTATAGTACTAATGCTAATATGAATAGATAACTGAAAATGCTTTAGAGGAGTAAAAAAAATGCACCATTGTACATAGCAACACCCAAGGGCATATATTAGTTCTAAAGTGAAAAAGAATAAACTAATTTCAGAGCAGATAGCTGAATATGAATTATACATGTAAATGGAACACGTTGATACAAAATTTAACTTTATTATTGAAACAAAATGTGTCATGTCAACAAATGTAGCAAAACAATGTTAAAGATCGCCAAATTCCGAAGAGTGCATGTATGATAACACAGACATATTCAAGAGGGATTTGTCTGCAATCGACAGTACTTTTAAGCAAAAATATTCGAAAATAAGACTAGAGATATTCTTGTTATGATGTGATAAAGCAGGTAGTGTTAAACAGCTAAAACAGATAAAATTTGAATATTCTATATTATTATTTATATTGGGCTTTTTTACAATACAATAAAACTGTGTATTTTACCTTTTTAACGAAAGTACCAGGATGCGCACAATATTCTAATACATTTTGTACACATCCGGGCACCTTTCCAAGAATATTTTACCTGCTTTGAGCAATTGGATGCGGTGACCAGTTTAAAGTAGGAAAATAATTTTATGCCATTTATTATCTTCAAAAGACTGATATAAATAATATTGAATGGCTTATTTTCGGGTGATACAAGAAAATATTGTCTCACTAAGAAAAATACTAATATTTTTTTAGCTCGTTATATATTTTCTTGTATCACCCTCAAAGCCATTCAATATTATATAAATATTCGTTGTCTTTTTAAAGTTAATACACATTCTGTCATGAATGCTGATCATTGCATAAAGAATGTGTAACCTTTATCAATCATATGTGGTAGAACTGAAATGATTCCAACATCAAACTTGGTTAAACACCCTTATGGGGCTTCTTTTTGTTATGTTTATTGCAGGCGAAAGTGATGAAAAATAAATACAGAATATGAAATTGTTTTATTATTATTATTGCAGTGTAATTTCGTTTGTTGTGTTCTGTTTATACGAGGTGTACGGAATAAGGTTTCTGTCGACATGCCTTATGTCGACATAAATGTCGACATAAAGCATATCTCGACATGTCAACATGAAATCTCATTTGTCGACAAAACTTGGCAAGTAAAATTTTATAAAAACTTACGTTTAATTGTCAATTGTTGTTATTAGCAGTTGACTTTAAAGTATTGCATGAATAATTTAATGCTTATTATTAGTTGCTCCTCATTTGCAATTGTTTTTGAACTTATGGTTCACAACAAAAAAGTAACAAAATATCAATTTTATATCATCCATATTGTCGTTCGCAGAAAAACTATATTATAATACTTGCATAAGTCTACGTCAAAACGGTTCATCTGTTCATGAAGGCTTATTCAAATAAGCTTCGTTTTTCCCGCAAACACCAACTCTTTGATATTAACTTTATGTCGACATTATATCGACGTCGACAAAAAATTATTGCGACATGTAGACATGAATTAATAGTCTCGACAGAAACCTTAGTACGGAATTGGGTTATGATGTTTGCTATTAAAAAGCGCACAGTTGTCACCAAAATGTATGCCATTGACACCATCTCCAAAGCAAACTACTGGTGGTTAATTTGCTTTATTTATTGCATGATAAACGTGGCCAATTGTTGTCCTTGATCTGTATGCATAGTCGTCTTTTAGCACAGAAAATATTAAAACTTTTAGCGCAACTGATTTATTAACGATGAATTGTGCATTATTTTTCCATCTGCTCAGCGAATGATGATTTTATTGTTGAATGATAGCTATCCCCTATGCCTCTTATGTTTGGCTCCTCTTCTGTCAGTTCAACGGCACCAAAATGACTGCATTGATTAAATAGACTGAAGAACACACATAAACCCCCGGGGCCACTCTAAGAAGTAAGTTGTATGCATGCTCGTCAGAAAAAAATTGTCTAAGTGGGTCGGACTTTTTGGGCATTGGCGTCGTCGACGTCTTTAGAAAAAGGGATGTTTTTTCGGGGTAACTTTCGACATTCAGGGTTATCTTTTTACGAAATTTTCAAATTTAGGGTCACTTTTTCGCCAGCCATTCTAAACCTCCCAGAAATACTACAAAAGAGGCTTACAATGTATTATATTCATGTTTTTATGGATAAAAACATAACGATCACGAAAGGTGCTGCATATAAATGTACCGTAGTTTTGTTCTATATAATACAGTATGCAGTGTGTATACGATGATAGCGTGCAATAGCTGCAATGCACAAGCTGTATATATCGTCCATTTATCTTCCTATATTTTTGCAAATATTCACATCCTTGCATGAATCAATATTCAAAATATATCTCTGTCTTTCTATGTCCACATCTGCAAGGTTTAGATGACAACTTGAGTTGTATTACAGCACCTTTCGTGAGGATCACATTCAGGTAGTCGGAGATCCCATACAGATATCGGACCCGCCATTACTATTTTTATGTCTAAACTTTACACAGTTTAAAGCTTCGCGCCACTTCTGATACTTAAATTGTTTAATCGCTTTAAACCGCAAAGTTTAAAAGCTTTTAAGCTTAAACTTTAGAATGTTTAAACATCGTTAAACTTTGTATCTTAAAACAGCGCAATTTTAACTTTTGAAATTAGAGTGTAGTGGCTTTGGATTACTTGATATGCAGCACCTTTCATTATCATCATCGTCAATGTGCGGCCGGTTGAGCCAGGTAAACGCCATCACAAACGTGGTTATCACCACGAATATATTATTTTACCCAGAAAAAAAGTCATATCCAATAAAAACCAATTTAAACATCAAGGGCCGTATTCCAGAACGATGTTTAGCTAAACCATTGTTTAACTGAGCATCAACTGTCCAGGAATGATACGCACCATTGCAGCTTTCAAGCAGAACAGTTCAATGAGTCGTGCTGTTGACGAGAAATAAAACCTTGATTTAGCTAAACACCTTTCTGGAATACGGGCCCAAAAGTATAAGTTTTTTAAACCATGGTTCTGTTTAAGGTTTAAACCATGCTACAGTTTAAAGCCTGTGACCATATATAGTTTAAAAATTAAATATCGTGTCAAGTCATAAACAAGTGAAAGAAATGATAAATCTTTGTTGTTTGATATCTCTTCAAAATTTACATTCAAAGTGTACACGGACGGGAATATTACAATTTTGGCGTACATATGGAATAGAGTCTCTAGTTTATATATGAACCTTTACTAGTGATTTCACGTCCCTTATTAACCTTAAAATGACGTCAACAGACTACTTTGAAAGTGTTGACGCCTTTTGTTTGCAAATAATTCGATCGTTTTAAAATTTCGGCAGTTTGTAGGCTAACACTTGGTGTAAATATGTGGGTTTGATTTGGAGATATTTGAGCTCTGTATTTCCTGTTTTTAATATCTACATTATAAAACCTAGTCAAATATTTTGTGATATTTAAAGAATCAATAATACATACAAGTTGGCTTAGAGGCACCCGCTTCGACACATTTCAGTTACAATATTAAAAGATAAAATAACAACAGTTGTGTGTCTCATATGTGAAAGCACAGTGATGATACATGACGCATAGGGTTAAAAATTCGATTTTTACCGCATTTCTTTTTTTTAAGGTTTTCAGGAATTTTTTTGTTTTTTTTTTCCTTACAGCGAGAGATAAAAAGAGGGAAAAAGCGGCCGAAAAAAATAAGTGACCTAAAAACGTAATAAAAAAAAATTCTGCGTCCGCATAGCCTTTTTTGACAAAAAACGCGTAGCGCTTAGGGATTTGGGCCTAGGGAAGCTGAGACAGAGTTTTGTGTGTGTGTGTGTGTGTGTGGGGGGGGTGTGTGTGTGTGTGTGTGTGTGTGTCTTTGTCCGTTTATTTTACCAAATATAAAGGCAAGGTTTTCACGTAGACTTGTAAATATACTATATTCCAATTTATTTTACAACAATTTTCATTTCTACTTCACTAATGAAATCAAAGCGTTAGAAATGGGCTATTCCAGAAAAATCATGCCCTCCCCCCATAGAGGATGTTGGAATTCCAGACTTTTTTTGCCTTTCGACCACTTGGAATTCCAGCTTTTTCTGAAGCCAATACTAGAAATTCCAGATTTTTTGACCATTTTATTCATGACTCCTCAGAGG
>JXSR01S019125.1:76537-90274 GCA_000969725.1 Ophiothrix spiculata | reverse complement strand
CGTTGGCTAAAATAGAAAATATGTCCCTTTCATAAGACTTGCTAGTTGACTGAAACGAACATAATGTTCATTTACTTTCAATTTGCTTATTTTAATCGACATTTTTTGTTTATGTCCTTATGGCTGGTTATTGTCGTCTATTCGTTTATCCACAAATGGTCATTATCTATTTCGATGAAATATTCCGCTTCATAGCAATACCATTATACTTCCATATTTTCCTATCCCGTACTATCAGCAGCACGGCCAGTATACTGAGTTTAACGGGCAACATATGGTTTAAGCATCACCTTTAGCTTCACTTTGCAACAGATTTCAATTTAACATTGCATGTAGGGTAACTATATACTTGCAATCGATCATGTTATTTTAACTTGAAAAGAATACAATAGCCACTATACGCAAAGTATGCTTAAAAAGTCTTATTTAACTACTTATGGATGAGTAGAATATTATTCTGCAGTGACACTGAGGAACATCAAAATCGGTAAGTCTTTTTCTACATAAAAATTGTCTTTTGCAAACGTTTCCCAACATGTCGAAAATATGTGTAATGTAAGACTAGGTATGTGTTCAACAAAAATCACCAAACCCTTTAAATCATAAATGAAAATGCTATGCAAATAAACGATGTTGGTATACATAACGATTAGAAACGTTTAGGGTAATGGATTTATCTTTGTTCAACAAACATGGGGATGTTGAATGTTATTCGAATGTCGAACCAGGAAACCAGGCAACTGACTGATTCCACAGAGAAAACGAAACTTTGTTTTACTTCAAACAAAATATCAACCATTTTATTTGACTATACAATCAGTTTTTCAGTCATACGTTTGTTACTTAGTAGCAGCCAGAAGTAAGGTCCGAGAAAAGTGGCTTGTTTTAATTTTTTTATGCATAGAAAATCGGCACAGAGCGCTGGTTTGATGATGCTCATGAATATTAATGAGTTTGAGACATTGATTTAAAAAGGCCCATAAACTCATCCAAATAGATTTTAATTCAAAATAATTATGCATCTAGATGTATAAATGTTGTCAAAACATATTGAAATAAAAAATGATTGAAATTATTTGAAATAAAAATGCATATTTATGTAATTTCTAAAGTGATTTTTTTCATTGAGTGAGGTCAAATTTGGTCTTTACTTTTTCTCTGAAATCTACAATTCTGGACTTAATATATTTAAGCCGCTTAGTCCAAAGAAGCCGAACACACTTTTGTACATATATCCTGAAAATCTAGCCTGAAATCTGCATAAAACACGTGTCACGTAGATGAGTGTGACTCTTGGTCCATGAGGTCAAATCCGATATTGCAGATCCGCTGCCCGTCTCCGCTGCGCCTATGGCAGTTTCGGCGGCAATCTATTTAGCTCATGCCCTAGTGCAAAAAGATGAAAAAATAGAATTGTGTCTGGAAGAGTGGAAGAGTGATATGTCACTGAAAAAATTATAAAATCTAATTGAAATAAGAAAAAAAAAATGTGTATAGATCGAGAATCGAACCTGGTTTCCCGCGGCCCCAAAATAAACGATCTCATAGCTCACGCTACTGAATCAATGTGAAATAAAATGTCGCAAATGTTAGTACTTAAGCTGTGATTGCGCAAGATCCAATTGTTTTGAAATATTTACACAAAATATCATATTAGGGACAGATTCTGTCAATTGTAGTTATGCTTAGGTAACATTATGCTATTTTACAAAATAAATAATCCCATTCAGGATAAATCAGAAGAAACTCGATGTAAAATTGGATTGCCAAAATGGCGCAGAGGTCATGCAGTGAAGACTAAACACGGCACATGGCAAATGACGTCATACAGACCCATTGATACGAAAGGTTCTTCTTGTCGTACGATGATGCTTACTGTTAATACCAGGGTATTCAATGCGTAATTGTAATGGCCGATATCTGGTCCCTTTCGTACGTCTAATTGAACGGCATTTTTGTCGCACTATTTACCGGTTTTACAGGTATAATAAGAAAGATATATTTTTCAAATTTCATGGATATGAGGTTTGATAGGTTGTATAACTTATTTTGCCATCCAATAGATATTTAGTTCGGTAAAACAACGAGCACGTAAGCAGATGTGACCTCATGATTTTAAATGCTTAAAATTTGCAATTTTGTTTAGAATGTAATAAAATGAAGATTTTTTTACTCCTAACAGTCAAACAAAACCATGTTTTAATAGAAAAAAACTCTAAATATTTTCATCCCTAATTTTTTTATTTGCAATAACCACCTTGTGATCATGAGGCTTTGAAGTCCGAACTATCCGACAGGTCACGTCAAGAAAAAAAATATCACGACCAAGTTCTTCAATATCGATCGCCAGAACTTAAAAATAAATTGCTCATTAAAAGCTCATTTGCATAGGCTCTAAGCGCTGACTGGTAGGAGAGAAGTATTTCTCAAACAGAAATTGTGAAGGTTTTTCTATCCGTGCATGAATACATGAGCACATGATTTAATTAAAGATGTCATAAACGTTGCACACAAATGTCACAAACGGTTAATAAAAGTTGCCAAAACAAAACAACGCATTAAAAGAAATTCTAACGATAGATTTGTTCACTGCTTTTATGACACATCTGTTAGTAGTTTAGAGTGCTTGAAATTTCTTTGAACCAGTGCTAATTGTTTCATGGAAATCCATAGGAAACTCGGGGAGCTGATGGTGCATATGTGGGTTGATTAAGGTTCAGCATCCCCACAGGTTGCCGTAGAACCTAAAATGCTGCTTGGTGTAGAATGGAGCTTACCACAATAATCAGCAAACACCTGTAAAGTGTATTTATGCCACGTGGAATCACAGATTAAGGAGACATAGACTATAATAATTCCCCTATAATTATTTATCAATTTCAATATATAACCAATATTATTTGTGTAAAGCGCAATAAAAAATTCGCTAACGCGTCAGAGAATTTTACTTTAACGTCATTTAGAGAGAAAAAAGGTGCGATGTCACAAGCCTTATCGAATGTTACAAAAACATTATTGAGTATTTTGTCAGATAATTTAATTTTTACATGTCTTGACCCCACCAATGATCACTATTATCAACAAACTGGAGCACAGTTTGGCCACAACGTTTTTCGGCTGGTCCGCACCTGGTCACAGCCTTAATTTTACAAGATGGCGAAAGAAGGCTTGATTATGCACCACTAAATACTTTCAAAACATGTAATGAATATTTTACAAATTATCGTGAGATGAACAATCAAACCTACGAAAAATATGGCTTGGTTGTTGCCGGTCGGACAAAGTTGTGGCCTAATTGTGCTCCAATGCCTAAGTGCCCTTTTGGTTTTCGCTCACCAATGCTGCTTTTACTATATAATGTTTGAGTACATTTAAGTGTGCTGCTGCAATTATTTAATGAAATTATTTACAAAATGATCACTTAGAAAAGATTACCAAAACGTTAGACAGGACGAGGGTAGTTGAAAAATGTTTCCTACTAAATGGGTAGTTATTTTTTATAGATGCCAGATGCTCAAGAGCTGATACAAATAACATAAAACAACATCAGAAGTGATTGTGGTTTTGATAGAGACCAAAATGTGTTTAAGATAACATTACATTTTAGCGAACTGGTCACCGATTATTAGGGTATGTACGATTTCACCGACTTCATAGACGGACTTCTATTTGCTAGTTTGCCCCTTCGCCATTAAGTAATCAACGATTATCAAATCGTTGGATATTTCCAGAGATCTAATATTTGAAGAGGAAAACGTTGAACATGGATCACTTGCTAATGGAGTAGAATTTAACTATTTTGAAGACGATGACGACCTTGGTCTAAGGCAATTTTTCAGTATAGACTAAAAACTGCTGCCGCGTGACCTTTAGCATGTTTACCAAAAACTATTTTATTTGTATTTGTTGTACAAAAAGGCAATCTGCCTGGGAATAAAAACGGAGCATGAACTCCCTTCAGAGGTACATTGCATGGTGATCCTGGCATTTCACAGATATCTATTGTTATATTTGTGGTTAAGTGCATATTAATAATTTTTATTGATATATCTGTGCCATAGTTCCTCTGGTCAAAATGCCAAGGGTAAGTAAGCATAAATATTTGCAATACAACAGAGACAACCTTTGGGAGGCAGTTCGGCGGGTAACAAATCACGCTTTACCTTTGAAAAAGGTAGCAAGAAACTATGGTGCCTTATTCCACCTTAAGAGATCGTGTTAAGGGTACTGTGAAAGTTGATGTACACCCAGGAAATTCCACGGTATTGACAACAGCAGAAGAGAATAGTTTGGCAGAATATTTAATTAAGATTGCAGATATGGGTGTGAGGAAATCACGCTTTCAAGTAATGGAGATGGCGTTTATGATAATTTATCGTGATAGTTCAAGATGCAAAACTGCCGATAAATGGTTTTCAAATCAACAAGCCGGCAAAGACTGGTACTACAGCTTTATGCGGCGTCACAACGTTCTTAAAAAGCATGAAACGCCTTCCAAGAGCCGAGCCAAGACGACAAATGAAGCAATGTTTGTTCATTTTTACAATAAATTAAAACCTTCACTTGAAGGAAAACAACCGATAAGTATTTTCAACGCAGATGAGGTGAGAATTCCTTTAGATGTTAGACCAAGCTGTGTTGTTGACAGTAGAAACGCAGGAAAGTGCGGAGAAAAAACGCATGTATCTGTCTTTGCTTGTGGAAATGCCTCCGGAGAGCTCCTTCCACCATATTTTATTTTTAAAGGAATAAAGACCAACAAGTGTCTTGTTGAAGAGGCACCTGCTGGATGGTGGGTAGGGTTTACAAAAAGCGGTTTGGTCAACTCGATAATCTTTGAAAAGTGGTTTGATGAATATTTCGTTTCATATGTGGAAAAGAACATCAAGCCGCATCTTAAGGATAAAAATCAGAAAATCACACTCCTTCTAGATGGACATAAAAGCCATGAAACGCTTCACTTAATCACCGAGGCAAAGAAGCATGACATTGATGTAGTGTGTTTGCCCTCAAATACCATGAGCGTGCTGCAACCACTTGATGTTAGCTGCTTTAAGTCGCTCAAGTGCATGTTGGACAGCGTCATCGAAAAGTATTGTCGCGAGAATCACAGCAGATCTGTCGCAATTGAATGCTTCACCAAGATATTCAAAGAAGTCTGGTACCAGGTAACACCAGTTGAAGTACAAAATGGATTTAAACGCACAGTTCTGTACCCATTTAAGCAGTTGAGGCTTCCAGATATCGTGAAAGACAAGGGAATAATTCCCGCAGCAGGACTAAACAGACAACAGACTGCCTCAGAGGATTTAAATGAAGCACCTGCTGAAGACGTAGCAGGAATACAGATGGATGTAGCAGCTGCCTCTTTGGAAGCAACAGAGAACATTGTTTTAACTCACACTGCAGAACTAAACATACAAGAGGCAGCCACAGAGAGCTTAAATGAAACACCCGATGAAGAAAAAGTTGGAATGCAGACTGATGTAGTTGTCTCCTCTTTTGAATCAACAAATAACTTAAAGGAAGCGCCTAGTGACAATATCGTAGATTTAACTCCTGCAGCAGGACTAAAACCAGCGACAGCCACTGACAGCTTACCTGAACCAGCGACAGCCACAGACAGCTTACCCGAACCAGCGACAGCCAAAGACAGCTTACCTGAACCAGCGACAGCCAAAGACAGCCTACCTGAACCAGCGACAGCCACAGACAGCTTACCCGAACCAGCGACAGCCAAAGACAGCTTACCTGAACCAACGGCAGCCACAGACAGCTTACCTGAACCAGCGACAGCCACAGACAGCTTACCTGTACCAGCGACAGCCACAGACAGCTTACCTGAACCAGCGACAGCCACGGATAGCTTACCTGAACCACCGATAGCCACAGACAGCTTACCTGAACCAGCGACAGCTACAGACAGCTTACCTGAAACGTCTGGTGAATTTGGAAAACAAACCGATATAGTCGGGTGCTATATGGAAGTATCAGAGAACGCTATTATAAACTCTGGTGACAATAGTGTTAAAATACAGTGTGGTGTACACGCAGCATATTTGGATACAACACCGATTATTACATTTGCTTCAGATGATCTCACTGACTTTTGTGACTCCTCGTGTTTTGAGGTTGATATTGATACATTTTCAAATGAATCATCAAAAGTGCCTTCATCTCTACGCGATTCAAGTTGCAGTCTTCAAGAACTGAATCAAGACATATCTTTGTAGCAAATAATAAACCAAGATCATTGTTATGTAAATGAAGGGAATGAAGAAAACCATCAACATATTGAATACCACACCAACCAAGAAGACCATCATGACACGCAAAACAACGATCATCAACTTCACAAAGTCAACCAACACATCATATATTTCTACCACACGCGCAGCACGTCAACAGAGACAACAGCAAAAGAAATGAAACCACACAAGGTCATTGAAGGTTTTGAAGAGCTTGATGTTAGTAAGGCTATTATATATCAATGTTTGACAGCTGGCAATGTTTTCATGGATTTATAGAAAGCCTTCGATACTATAATTTACATATAACGTAAATCATTATGGCAACAAGAATTGTTAAAAAGTTGTTACAGAACCAAATCTGTAACAAAACAAAATGTGTGTAACACAGTGCATCGATTTCTCCTCGAAGTAATGTTATATTTGGATTCCAAAAAGCTTTATTTATCTATATACGATGATATACTCGTATATGGCAAAATTCAGTTTTAATAACCACCGACTTAATTTGCTGATTCTCATCAACACGTCCCTACTTTTTGTCAATGATGAATTTAAGAGCCATCTAATTGGTTTAGAGCAAATAAATTTTCTTAAATTATACATAAATGAAAACAAATACCAACATGATGTTTCTCGAAACACGATCACATACAACTAATTTTACAGATAAAATTATTTCAACATTTACTGTGTTCAATTTGAAATGCGCCCTATGTGGCGAAACAATACAAATATTAATTTACAATAGTGGTACGTGAGTACAAAGATCCTATCCGAAGATTACTAACGCCGTTTATTTATTTATTTTTAATAATAATAATCTTTATTTATTACCATAAAACTTACAAGGTAACATGAAAAAAAAAACATAAACAAAAAACAAAGTTTTTCCATTTTGTCTGTTTCAATCACGAGATGTGTTTTACTAAATGCATAAGTAAACACTCAAAATTTTACCGTTTTTACCAGGACAGAAGACAATGCTTGAAGCATTACACTTGCCCTTTACCTTATTTGGTAACATTAAGTAATGTAAATTATCATCTTTTCATACTTAATAAGTAAATAAATGTTCATTTTTCTTCCGAAAAAAGTGGCACAAATGTGATTTTTCCTCTTCTGTAGTTTATCAAACATTAAACAGGTAAATGGTACAGAATAAACGGCATTTAAACGCTTGAAATTCTCTTTTTACACTGATGTACCATTATGTTAAACAAGTATTTTCATTTTGCAACAGAGGGCGCTTTTTTAAGTAACACAGTTGAAGATGGTACTGGATACAAAATTTTCATGTATTATTATTAATGGGAATATGATAAGATAAACAAACGCACAATACATGTGCGAGAAAAGCTCAATCCAGCAACAACAAAAAAGCAAAACATCTTTGCGTAAAATGTGCGCGGATAACCTTATCAAATCTTGCCTTGGTTTCGATTGATGAGGAAAATTAAGGAGAAAAGCGTACACAAACTGAGCGGCGATTTTGTATGCATGAGCATATGTGGCCGTCCGATCCAAAGGAGCCGTAAATGCAGTAAACTTAATTTTGCGCTACAGGTATGTGTCAAGCTCGTAATTTGCAAAAACTGATTTTTGACAGATTCACGATCCTTGTGCTTACTTCAAAACACCAGCAAGGTTTCATTAAAAATGATCGGAAATATGAAATATATATGTTTATTTTGAGGACAGTTTCCAGAAAATATAGAACTTACTGATCTTTGAACGTGTTTATCTCAGTTATTCATTCTACTCCCTGACAACCTTTGACGGACCATAACTGGACTGCTGGAAATCGTGGGAAATTTATTAACACTTAAGTGACCAAGGTATTTCCCACCCGTTGGTGCCCAATAAGTTGTTTTGCCACCAGGTGAAGGGTATGGTAAAGTAAGACAAAAACACAGAAGGGCGATGAAGAATTACTTCGCGTTTTTGCATATGGACCCCCCACCCTTGACCACTTTTAAAGACATTTAAGGGCCTGCATTAATTGTAACAGTGCATTTATGTCAAAAAATGTATAAATGAACCGATCCAACAGCGGTGCAGAACTGGCAAACAACCGTCGACTGAATTTTGAAGCGACCCTTACTTATCAAAAAATCAGCTTCATCTGTATTGTACTAATATTTTATATATTATTTTATTCGGGTATATTGTTATCTCTTAAATGCAGTACTTAAATGTCGTTTTACAGATGTAGAGTTAAAAACATGTTTCACCATAAAGAATACCAACTTTTAATTTTCCATGTAAACCTTGTTTAAAATCAGCACACTGAAAAATACAGTAAATAAGCCTTTTAATGTGTTTGTGCAAAATACCCTACGTTTATTGGTCTTTAAAAGTAAAACAGCTTTTTATCCCTACTTGATTAAAAATTTATTTTTTTAAAAGCGGTAGTAAATGTGAGCATATTGTTGAAGAACAAACATGGTATATTGAAACAGTTAAGAGCATAGTCATGTAGTGAGAGCACTTATCCCGCCTAGTCCTCTTATTAACTTATCATGTCAAATCGAATTGAAAGTCTACGATGGCACATGTTGGGACACAACGTTGAACCGGAAGCTATTATTAACTCAAAACAGTCGCGGCGAAAGGGTTTATTGTTAGGAGGGGCGAGCGAATGATGGGACTCAAAATGTCCACTCAACAATTTGGATGTAGCTTTTTTAAGCCCCAAACTCACAGGATAACCATAATTTGATAATTCAGTAACAAATATGTATGTGATCAATTTTAAACGCCTACTCAGCACTTTCTTTGATTAATATTTTTCCATTTAAGGAGAATTCTGTTTCCTGTTTTAATATTTAAATTATACATCTTTCCGAGAAATGAAAAAGTTCCACCATTTTTGACAAACCGAACTGGATGCGGCAGGTTAGGCCGAACTCCGTTGGGTCGGTCTTTCCTACACTAGTAATAATACCGTCACATCCTCACGAAGGTTGACCTATGACCTTAAATACATCTCCATGTTCTTTTATTATGGATATAGATTGAGGCGCAAAAGGGGGAGGGGAGGGAGGAAATATCTCCAAGGAATTTTCACGAAAAATTAAAAAGGTGGACTAAAGAACAAAATAAACAAAGGAAACAAAACAATTTGTAGAAATGTCGCAAAATTGTTCAAAATTATACGTACTTTGTATCAAAAACCGTTGAAAAATTGACAAAAAGTAAATACGATACAAAATTCTCACAGATGTTGTTGGCATAAGCGCCCAAATTTGTTAAAGTTCGAATGTAGTTGTTTTCATGATTTCAAAACCAATTTCTGCATGTCACGCTCTGCAGCTTTAGTTTACAAGATTCGCTGAAATCTTAGTAGGAAAAAATACAAAATATACAATTTTCTCATGTCAATTACAGTGTAACATCTATCATAATGATAGTATCTCATTAGTTGTCACAACCATTAACTTTTGTTTTTCAACTTTTATCATTGCCCTAAATGTTTATTATTAGATGGGTCAAGTTACAAAGATTTTATTGATAGGTCTAGAATAATGACTTTAACAAACAAATCGGCCATTATAATCCAGATACTTAAGTATAAACGTTTCCTGGAAAAAGTCAACTATTTTGATATTATCCATTTCAGCTCTTAATAAAAACACAATTCCTCACTTAGTTTAATATCAATTTACATAGTTGAAAGAAAGAACCCTATTGCGTATTGAAAGGTGATACTCTAATTAGGTTGTTGAAATCAATTTGTCTTAATATTGCAATTGTTTAAGTTACGTTGGCAAAATTACGATGAATCACAAGCCAATTGTAAAACTAAAGTTAAGTTGACTAATTCTGCATATTAGAAAGAAATTCGTTTATAAAATAGCGTTTATGTAAACGTGAACAAGTTGTATTGGTTATCAATAGCAATTAAGTTATTGAAAACAAACAAACAATCAAAAAACTAATTATATATATACAAATTAAAAAAAGCCCATAAAAACATAGACTGGTTTGTACAAATAGCTCCAGTCTGATTATTTTTCACTTTTTTAGATTGTAAATAATTTGTTTTTGAGGAACTTCTCTAAAACTTGTTTGTATTTAATGTATAGTATCAATGAACATAATTATGAGCAGGGTATGCATAAGAAAACGCGTTTCATGTTTCATAGTATTCCTAAGTAATAGCTGAAATACGTGTTTTTAAGACGTGAACGGAATTTCTTATCAATAATTGTGCAGCATGTGAGTGTTATCACGTCTGTCTTATTATGATCCAAAGACTCGAATGATATTTTTAAGTTTCAAAGAAACACCCTTAACACGACCCTTGATAACATAACAAACAAGTATTTACTTGTTCTTTGCTCGTATTTTAATAGATCACATGAGGATCACATTCTATATAGTAGATGTGTTTTCCCTTTAAATTTGAAAGTAGTTTTAAGGAACATTTGTTTGTGTTTTGAATAATAGTAAATGTATGTACATCGATGCCCTCCTACATGGACTGTCGCAAAAGGTTGCATAAGATTAAAGCAGATAAAACTGAAAGATCACTAATTTTGAGCCATCTGTTTTTATCAATCTCAAATTCAGAATAATTAACTAATTTGTATGATTTTAACGTTCTTCTTTTTATGTTTGCAGATGACAATTTGTTTAAACCCCGTGTACCCGATTCAACTGACAAATAAAAAAAAACCTGTTCAACTATGTCTATGGCATTTGAAGTTTTAAAAAAAAGACAATGTTTGAATCCACTAATCATAAAAATATCAACAGTTTTAGCTGCAGACAATAGCTAGCATAAGAAATTGTAAAACGACTTCTTGAGGCTGATATCAGAAAATGTAATTACATCTGAAAAAGATATGTCAGGTTATTTCTGTATATTTTTTTATAACACATTTATTCCTTGTCTAGTGGGAGTACAGCCCAAATACTTACACAATTAAGTAAACAAGGCATCTCAGCAGTTTCTTGTTCATCGAAAATAATCAGGGAAACAACATTGGATTTTAACAAGAAAGATTAATGAATGGGTATGGAGATATATTTTTTACAATTAAATATGTTTATGAATTTAAACTTCGACAAACCGGGAAGTGGAGATGTGGAATCTTCTCTCTCGTAATGTTTCTCAGTTGCATTAAAACTGAAATATAGATTACCAAGAGAATTTAAGTAATCTCATTTTTATCTTTTACGGTCGCTTGATGAAAATAGTTTGTGGTATCACCTAAGTTGGGGTATGGTAGGCCTGCAAATTCGGTTGAATGGGGTTGTTGCAACCCAGAGAAATTTTTACTTTGTTATTTTGGACATGATCTGCATACTATAAAGCTTAAATTTACAGATGTTACAATCATAAAAATAAACCATATAAATCAAACATCTAGACATTTTACAGCAGAACTTTTTTGCTAGCCACTTTTGCCAAAAATCATAATGTTCCTATCCAAAAGTACTTTTAGACGTCATATTTACTTAACGCCTCAGTCAATTATTGAAGAAGTCTAAATCTGTACCTAACTATTCCTCAACAACCCCGGCTAGTGGTGTTTTTTAATACAAGGGTTAACATATAGATTATTATCTTTTACATATGACATCTTTTACAAAGACTATCTCTACAACTATTACTAACTTTAACTCAACAACCTCGGTCAGTCGTGTTATTAGACGAGGGTTAACAATTATTTCAGATGATTTTACATCAAAAAAGAAAGTAAAATCTCATTAGGTGTGCCAATCATTAACTGTTGATTTTCAACTTTTATCATTGGCCAAAATGTTTATTTTTAGATGTGTCATGTTAAAGATTTTAATAAAAAAAGTTAGATTGACCCTTTTGGAGAAAATTAAATAATTAAAAAAGTAGTCTTTTCCATGATATTTTATCACACAATTTTTTTTTTCAATTAATTGAAAGATGTGAATTTGACTGTAATCGTTATTGGCACCTTCATGTCTCTCGGTGAGAAAGGAAATTGAAAACGTTGCATTAAATGATCGTTATCCATAAACACCATTGAATGCCACAGACATGTAGACATGTGGGCAACAAAGAGTTTATCATTACGTTTATTTAAAACTGCATCTTTTTTCTTTGATTGTTTATTACGGTTGTTCTTTTTGCTTAAATTGGCTTGCTTATGTATGATAATGGAACATGACGTATCAATAATGTCGCTCAGCAATCTTCAGTTAAATATGAGAGTTCGTGTAATGTTATTGATAAATTTGTCAAACTTTTTTCAAATTTCTCAAATCGTTATGCAGCGCCGGGCAATGTAATTGCTATTGACATGTTGAAGTAATGTTGGTGTAGTTCCGTGACGATACTGAAGGAGTTTTTTACGCAAAACAACTTTAAACAGACTGTAAACATGGGTAAATATATGAAATATTATGTGTATCATTAACTATGAGGATGGCTTTGAACGTCGGGTGATTTTGAACCAAATTTCGATAAGGTAATAGTTGAAATCCTGTACCAACCACCATCAGCCGAGATTACGTGTTTTGCAAACAACCTTATCAAAGTTCTGTTCAAAAACTCCCACACGTTCAAAGTCAGTATACGATATGTCATTGTTGATCACTCTTAAAATACTACCACTTCATTTGAAAATGCAGTTTGTCCGAAATGTTTGTCTTAAAAAATTCTTATGTTGGGCTGAAATAAAAGATGCATGCCCTTGGTTGTATAAAAATGGTCTTTTAAGTCTCTAAATAATTTTTATAGGATGTGCCCTCCCCCCCCCCCCCATAAAAAAAACTTCAAGGCTAGTCTTTGATTGATCGAGACAGGTGCTCTCTTAATTGATGACAACTTTACACTGGTTTCCTATCAATGTAAGAACTGACGCTCCTCAACAACCCCTAAGATGTTGGAAACAAAGCACAGACTACGCTCTTCATGTAATGCAACTCGCCTTACCACCATTCGATCATCTAAATCCTTTTAATTCATTAAAATTGAAATTGTCAGTAGTCTCATAATAAATCATTTTTTTAAACCTGATCGAATTTTGTTGCATGCATCCAACTGTAGAGTTGAAGCCCATTAATCATGTTAATAGTTTTTTCGTTTAAATCTGTAATAAGACAGTTAATAAGTCAATGACGCGCCTGTAATCCTGATGAAAAATTACATCATTCCAAGATTGTCACCTGTAATGTAAATGATAAATGCTATATTTCTAAGATTACAGGAATAAAGAACGTGATAGGATCATTATGCGCCTGCAGTGTAATTTCTCTAAGCGATCTTTACCTAAGCAACTTCGGATATTAAGCAGAGTATTAAACATTAAATACAGTTTTGTCTTTCTTGATCGATGCTCGATATTATATTACATTATTCAAGATAAATACAAACCATAAAATTCTAATTAAATCATAGTCAAAAGACCAGATGACATGTTCACGTGTGAATCAAATAAACGTAAATGCAGCTGGTATTATTTACAGATAACACTTTTATTTAATATTGTTTTGGATTTTC
>JXSR01S019125.1:58330-74770 GCA_000969725.1 Ophiothrix spiculata | reverse complement strand
AGAGGTCGGTAGCACCCCCTAAATATCAATGAAAAGTGACAATTTTTTACATGTGGTGTTTTTAACCCATAATGCACCAAATGAGAGGGTAGCCCGATAGAAAATCAAAATTTCGATTTTTTCAAAATCAGCCTAACCTGCATACACTGGTACCCGGTACAGGTAGATGGTAAAATAACTTACTTTTTGTCATATTTGGCCTTTTGTAACTTATGTTATAAGAAGCCCACAGTTCTAAAAACGAAAATGACTTAACTTTGTTTCAAACACCTAGATGTAGATTTAAATTCGTTACCAATAAAGATATACATGATTGCTTCTTCGCAATTAATCTGTAATGAAGCTGTTAAAAAGGGGATCATCTGTTGGCGCCTGTAATCCAGATGATAAATGATATCTTTATAGATTATAGGAATAAAGAACAATTATAAGCGTCATTAGGTTAATAACGTGCCTGTAATGAAATGTATGTAAGTGATGTTTACTTAAGCCACTTCGGATATTGAGTATTAATTATTTAAAAAATGGCGACAGGTCCTGATGATACGTTTTGAAAAGAAATCTTTCCATTGTTTTTAACACCTGTACCTGTATCAAAAAATATCTTTCATAATTAAATTATAAAATTAAGCCGTAAGCGAATTTCTATGACATATTTATCACAACAAGGAAATCCTAGTGGAAAGGATGTTTATTTGCCATTACAATATAGACAGAGATTATAATCACAGTTTCTAACTATGCCTTTGACCTGAGAAAAACTTAATACTGCCAAAGAGGAGCTCAACACCAGTCTTTTGAAGGTTTTCAACAAGGCGCATGCATTTTAAAATACGCGATATATTTCTAAGGATGACCCGCTTTTGCTCAGAGTTAATAATAATATTTCCATTAACTCATATCAAAGTAAACTGAAATAAAATGCTGGATATTAATAATTAGAGCTCTGAAAGATAATGGCTTCCGCCTAACACATTGATTAATTATTATGCAAACAAAATGACCATAAAAGCATTTTTAAAGGTTACTTGCGCCCCAATTAATCATAATTATTATTTAAAAACTCATGCACAAAAATTCAGCTGGCATATTAAAGATACCCTTGAATTGGTATATTTGGCATTGGTTTATACAGAGATATAACGGGTTATTTAAAAATCCTGAACCAGTTTGAACCATAACTAAAATGCAGACATACCGTATCATATGTATGACCACATATGACTTAAAAAAATAGCAAGCTTATTTTACCCAACATTAGGCTAATCTCCTGCGACATTGGCCCAACGTTGGGCAAACTAAATTTGTTATCTTGGTTTCACGGTAATTGTGCGCATCCTGTATTAAATTGGTGTACCCACGTAATGCGGACATTCCGTAGGGTGTGTTAAATCAGATTATTCTGTAGCCAGAAGGGAAAGAGAAAGAAGAAATGATTTAATACAAGGAAGGACAGTAGAAATAGAAATTGTGTGAAAGGAAGCAGAAAATTGTTTCACTGCAAATATCTTATTATATTACAAGTCAACGATTTGCCAACAGCAACAGCACACCACATAGTACGTTATCATAAATATAAAACATTTCATGGTCTAAAAATTTACCCTTAGTTTTTGAAACGTGTTTAAATTTCGTAATGGAAATGATTTAAACACTGCTATAATACGTCTCCTTATATCAACCTGATGGATTTTTTTAAAGGATATTTAGAAATATACCGTGACTGGTAAGATTGGAATAATTTAAATGTTATAACCTTGATACCTTTTTTGGAAGAATAATAGCAGAAATGCATATAGACAATAAACTAGTCAAATTCATAAAGCAAAAAGTCGTGCCTGGTGTCTAATTTATTTGAAACATTTCGAAATATATTTTATTATACAGAACAGAAGCAGAAAAGTGCTTCAATTCAACCATGCGATTGATTTTTGTGTTAATAAACTGACACTTACGTGTATTATTATTTTCACGTTCAACTGTCGAACACACACGTTGAAAAGTTCAACTTTTAAACATCTAGTATGCCTGATACTCGTGTTCAAATTCCAATTTTTGGTGTAACCTAGGCCTATAAAATAGGCCAAAACTGACAAAAATCATTTAGGGCCTATTTTGGCAATATTTCAATATCAATAGAACTTTGATAAGAGACGGATACAAATTTGCTATATATTAGATACTTACTCCCATCACTTAGATACTATCTTGCTGTTCATGAAATTAATGGTTTTGATTATCCAAAACTCGATTTCATTTGCAGCTCTTTTCTCAGAAAGTGGCTCCATATTCCTAGATCAGGGACACTTTCATGTTTGAATTCTTCAGGCAGTCTTGAATTGCGCAGCATTTCTCACTTGTATAAAGAATGTCACGCTTCAGCCATTTTTCATCTAAAACGTAGTCTGGATATCAAAGTTAGGAACACGATGGTGTCTAAGTTAGATAGGGAAGAATCTCTAACTCGCAAATTTTCCATCATTCACTATTGCAAGACTCTCTACGAGGCTGCTGTTAAGGCCCTCGAAGAAAATCCTAACTGGACTAACCTGGTCCCTACTAAAAAGGGGATAATAACTTAGGTTAAAAACTTAGTTACTGACGATATCAGGAGTCTGTGCAATGACAAAGTTAAAGACCTCGTAGTTCAATGAAAATTCTCCAAATCATCCATCTCGAGAATTATGGACTTACCTGGAAGCACCCATTGACCAGTGGATATCATGCGCGACCACAGGGTTTCATAAAGCACCCTAAACAAGTAATATATGTGTGAAACCGAACCCTAAACAAGTATTCGTGCAAAATTTAACCCTTAGCACGTATTGAGTGTGAAAGAGTACCCTTAACTAGACAGAGGTTCTGTCCCTCATATTCGTTTGCATTTCACAGATATTGACTTTTGCGCACGAAAGCGGACAAAAATGTGAACTAATGAAGCTGGGACACCTCTTGCACGATACTCCTTGCTTTTCTTCCCTGCCAGTTTGAAAATATATTTATTTCTTTGTTTGTAGTAGTAAATCATAACTGTTCGCTGTATTTGTATAATGTTAATAATTATAGAATAAACTTGAGAAATGCGTTCATAGACATGTCTTTCTTGATTCTAAAAAGCATAAGAAGTTCAACTTTTATTTTTGCAAAATTTAGTT
The DNA here is from genome assembly GCA_000969725.1 of Ophiothrix spiculata. Lineage (NCBI taxonomy): Eukaryota > Metazoa > Echinodermata > Ophiuroidea > Amphilepidida > Ophiotrichidae > Ophiothrix > Ophiothrix spiculata. The sequence continues at coordinate 71,615 of JXSR01S019125.1, read as the reverse complement.
AAGTTGTTTACTAATACAGGGTGGATCAAAAAACTTAGAACTCAAGTTCAAGGTCACGTTTCAGACAGTAATTGTACCTCATTCATCTTGAATTTGCGCAGGAATTATTGCTAATACCTTTTAAACCATCCCTGAAAGTTTTGTGTCATTTGCATCATTGAGATACAGCTCTTTATGTAAACCGTCCTTCAAAGTGACTTGTCCACGAAAGATTTTTTCGTTTTGTCTTCAACCTGTTCCCCTTGATCTGCACCGTATTTGATTCCATACGATTTGTACTATATAGGGGACGGTGGTGCAAGTTGGCCTCCTTTTCATTGAAACGCCCCTGAATCGGACATAATAAAGTCCTAGAAGATTTTGCTGTTTACACAAGATAGATATATACCCGAACTATGTGTTGCGTAAATACTAAGACTCTGCGGCTTATCGTATTGAAATAATATAGAAAATAAAAAATGTTGTCAATTGGGCCAACTTACCCCAACAAAAGTAAAGTAAAATTTTCGAAACCTCAAACACTATTTGTAGATTAACACACAATATTATGTGCAACCAAAGTTTGATTGTAATAACATGCTGTAAAAATAACCACATTAACCTAAAATCGTTAAATATACATTACTCAATTAGTTCTCTAAATTTTGTTTTCAATATTTTAACTTGCTCCTACATATGATAATATTAAATTATTTATCATTTATGGAAAAATGAAATTGTAACTCAAATCTAATCGTATATCATATTATTGTGTGACTGTTCTGTTAGCTATTACATCCGTTTCTCGCTCAGACACTAGACATTACAGTAAAGGAATCGATTATAACCTAGTTTTGTTTGTCTTCCTATCTCTTTATCACAATAATTTAAGGACGCTACATGTACATTGAAGTATTTATGCATCATTCAATAGTCCCTTCATTCAATTTAACAGTATACATCCGTATTCTAAGTAAAACCAAGAAAAGTGAAAGATAGGAACCGACTCTTCCTTTCAGTATATCACGAAAGAGTTCACTATATTTCCTTTATACACAAATCCATGAATTTTTTTTCTCAAACAAGTACTGTTGCCATAAATTTAAAATGTTCACAAAATGCCATTTTAGATCAAACGTACGATTCAATTCATATAAATAAAATACTTTTGGCATTGGTGCAACCACATATGGGTTCTATCGCAAAATTGAAAAGAGTATATGATTTCACCATGCTTCTTCAAGAAAAACAAAACACAAGTCAAAAATATTAATGATTCTTCTCATGATATATGTAATGGGCATATAAAATTAATTGTATGACAAAGTATTCTTATATAAATTCATTCAAAACCTGATCTGATGCTGCTCGGTACGACACGATTGATATAAGTCCATTCCAAGGTGCTCCTAATGACATTTGTATCTGCAACAGCATATCGTTTCCTCCCATGACTAATAACATGATACATTTTCTAAAATTATTTAGGTCAACTCTTTGCCCTTTGACTTGGTTAAAAGTTCTTTTCGATTTATACCAGCCAGTACTCAGCACGCTGAAATATTATGTAGATTTTTTTCATGATAAAAATATAGGAAAGGTCGTTTTCGACATGCGTGTGAATATTCATGAGTTAAATTTAAGCTGTACAAAATAGTTGGTGGACAACAAAGATATTGGTCTTATGAAAATGTTTTCACTTTGGTGAAATGAATATTTTCGTCACACAATTACGCTTCTGATGTGATGCAAATTTATATCACACTCTTAAAAATTCTTGGCTATGACCTGACGTCACCTAGACCTCCTGTTAATAATGAAAAGGTCCACCTAAAAATGTGGTATAAATTAATCCATATATCGCAAAATTTTGTAGGTGAGAAGTTCTCACTCCGATGAGGAAGTCTAGTGATGCCTTGCCTAAGAATATACGGCTGTTTTATTCCTTACCTTGCGAAAGAAATGACACAATGTAATCAATCCTAATCCCTGGCAATGCGTAACACATTTCATTACAGTTGAAAAATCAATAGTACATAAAGTTATCGCTCGGGGACATGTGTTTTAAGAACATTTCAGTTTCGTGATTCATGGCCTGTAAATTTCGAGTACCATACGAATAAAATTGCTGTATTTAAACTGTATTTCTTGTTTTTAAATGAGAGATTCAGTGGTGTTAGGCTTATTGCAAATATATACAATATAGTGTCTGACCGATCTGATCGAATGGATAGGAATCGGACCGATATTAAGCTTATCGGATCTGAATCGGAGTTACGAACAAATCTTTCTTCTGCCGATCTCACAAACCGATTCAACAACCTTAGGAAAAGTGTCAAAAATTATGTTAATTGCATCATTTGCTGTATTTAAACTGTATTTCTTGTTTTTAAATGAGAGATTCAGTGGTGTTAGGCTTATTGCAAATATATACACTATAGTGTCTGACCGATCTGATCGAATGGATAGGAATCGGACCGATTTTAAGCTTATCGGATCTGAATCGGAGTTACGAACAAATCTTTCTTCTGCCGATCTCACCAACGGATTCAACAAACTTTAGGAAAAGTGTCAAAAATTACGTTAATTGCATCATTTAGTACCAATCAGACTTACAGAACCCCGCAAGCAACAACAAAATACATATTTTGCCTGGAATTAACTATGCCAACCACATGAAAAATATTCGATGGATTTTCCGATATTGCATTAATGTCGGCAATTAATTATCCATTGTAAAATACAATTTAAGAATCGGAATTAGAACCGGACGATTTCAAACTAACTAACATCGGAATCGACCGTTTATGATCTTGGGTAGATTAAAAATTAATTAGAAACCATGCCTACAGGCCTATATCTGTATAAATACAATAACTTACCAGCGAAAAATCAGAAAAAATACGGTATTATAGATACTGACAGTTGTGGACACCGTCAACAGCAGAAACGGTAAACTACTGGAGTCCAAACTGCCACTTTGTTACTGTAGTGCTTTATTAACGCCATGATTTCAACATAATTAATCAATTAAAAAGCACTGGCGGCTTTACTACAAAAGTAGGCTTTAATGCATACACTATTCCAATTTTGTCTATTGCAATATAAAACCCAGATAAGTTTAAATGCAGTCCTATTACGTTCATTTTTACAGTTGAACTCAGATTAAGGGCGACGTAAAATACGATATATCTTAAAGTGTAGAAGACATCGTACAAACAACATAAACGTCTATAAAGGTAACAGAAAATTTATGTTTGCCATTTTTTATCACAAACAAGATATCGGATTCAAGCTCAGAACCGTTCGATCGCTTGCGTGTAGAAGTATAGTTTCTCCAGACAATGTTACTTGTAATCTTATACCCGTTTTCCTTCAGTGTTTTGATACTTTTTTAGATAAAACGGGAGCAACGTAAATTCAACAATACAGGAGAGAATGTTTAACATGCAATTTTCATTGTAAGAAGTTTATGAAGAAGATTTAGATCACCGAGTAAACTTATTATACCTGATGTGTAAAAACAACAGACAAAGGTATAGAAGTTACGAACAATACTAATATGAATAGATAACTTAAAATGCTTTAGAGGAGACACAGACATGTTCAAGAGGGATTTGTTGCAATCGATAGTACTTTTAAGCAAAACATATTCCAGAAAAAGACTAGAGATACTCTTGTTATGATGTGGTAAAGTAGATAGTGTTAAACAGCTAAAACAGGCACAATTCTATAATATTGGTTGTCTTTATAACCCTCGTCTACACAGGGGTGGGGGTGGGGGAGGTATGGGGGTGCAAAATTTTAAGTCGCCATTTTGAAAAATATATGCATACTACGAAGCTGAAACTTGCAGGGCATGTTAGAATTATCATTTTCCTTCTTTATTAGCCAAAAAACCGATGAAAATCTGTCATTTTGAACTTTTATAGCAAAATGATTGTATTTGGTGGCCATTTTTTCCAAAATCCCAATTTTCCGATTTAAACGAGCTTTATGACGTCATAATTACGGAACGCCGATTTTTTTGATTTTGGTATCATTGGATAGGGGAGGACCATACCTATCCATTGATAGCAAAATCAAGTTCATAGGGGGTTGGTTCCATTTCAAAAATTTAAGGGGGAACCCCCCCCCCCTTCCCCCTTGGGTAGACGTGTTACAAAAAATAGCCCGGGTAGACGAGGGTTAAAGTTAAATACACATTCTGGTATTAGTCATGAATGTTGATCAATGCATAAAGGATTTGTAACCTTTATCAATCATATGTGGTAGAACTGAAATGATTCCAACATCAAACTTGGTTAAACACCCTTACGGGGCTTCTTTTTGTTATGTTTATTGCAGGCGAAAGAGATGACAAATAAATACAGAAAATGAAACTGTTTTATTATTATTATTGCAGTGTAATTATGTTTGTTGTGTGCTGAAGTACGAAATTGGGTCATGATGTTTGCTATTTAAAGCGCACAGTTGTCACCAAAATGTATGTCATTGACACCGTCAACATAGCTAAATACTGGTAGCTAATTTTGTTTTATTTGTTTCATGATAAACGTCGCCAAAACTTTTCCTTGATTTCTTTATGCATAGTCGCCTTTTAGAACGGAACATATGAATTTTTTTAGCGCAATAAATTTATTAACGATGAATTGTGCCTTTTTTATCTGCTCAGCGAATGATGATTTTATTGTGGAATGATAGCTACCCTCTATGCCTCTTTATGCTTGGCTCCTCTTCTGTCATTTCAACGACATCATAATGGCTTCATTGATTAAATAGACTGAAGAAAACATATAAACCAGCGCAGAGAGATGTTTGTTCGGATAAAGTGTTTGATGTAATTGTAGATTGAGGATCTTTGAGGGATATTCACCAATTCCTGACAACAAGCGTGACTCAGGGTGACAGTAGTTTTACATTTTAAAGCATAGTTTACATGAGGTATTCAACATTATAAGAGGGAGAACTAAGAGAAAAGTGCCCCTTGTACCAAAATTCGTTGTTTTTAACAAGTTCTTTGGATGCAAATACTGAAGTCGGCTTAGAATTAACAATAGCTATTGCAAAAGCAAATGTTTACTGTTATTAGATATGGTATACGAAATTCTATCACTTCGTCACATATTGCTATAAATTATCCTTAAATTGGTATCTCGTATAAAAAGAATTACATGATTTTTTTTTTCTTAATGCATAGTCGTCTTTTAGCACAGAAAATATGAAAAATAGCGCAATTGATTTATTAACGATGAATTGTGCATTTTTTTTATCTACTCAGCGAATGATGATTTTTATTGTGGAATGATAGCTACCCTCTACGCCTCTTTATGCTTGGCTCCTCTTCTGTCATTTCAACGTCACCATAAATGACTTCATTGGTTAAATAGATTGAAGAACACATATAAACCAGCGCAGAGAGATGTCTGCTCGTGTTAAGTGTTTGATGTATTTGTAGATTGAGGATCTTGGAGGGATATTCACCAATTCCTGACAACAAGCGTGACTCACAGTAGTTTTACATTTTAAAGCATAGTTTACATGTGGTATTCAAAATTATAAAAAGGAGAACTAAGACAAAGTACGAGAAAAGTGCATCTTGCTACCCAGATTCGTTGTTTTTAACAAGTTCTTTGGAAGCAAATAATGGGCTTAAAAATAACTATTGCAAAAACAAATTGTTACTGTTATCAGAGATGGCATACAAATTTCTATCACTTTCTGTCACATCTTGGTATACATTATTCTTAAATAGGTACATCGTATAAATAGAGTTTGTAAAGGAGCATGGTCCGATTACTTCAACTTTTGTCAAACTATTTGAGATCTTAGTATCAAAATATTGCTCATATATTTTCTCATAACCCCTGTGAAATTTTACGGAGGAGTTAAGTTCCCTTTTGGATATATAAACAAATAAATGAATAATAATACATTTTGGCGTACATATGGAATAGTGTCTCTAGTTTATATATGAATCTTTACTTGTGATTTCACGTCCAGTATTAACCTTAAAATGACGTCAACATACTGGGGACAGGTCGTTGTTCCGACGTGTCATTTCTCCGAACGGTTTTTGTTCTGAACGGACGTTTCTCCGAATGGTTTTTACTCCGAACGTTTTTTTCTCCGAACGTTTTTACTCCGAACGGCCGTTTCTTCGAATGATTTTAGTCCTTTGATCCGACAGGTTTTTAATCCGAATGGCTATTGCTCCGAAAATCATTATTCCGAAAGGTTTTTGTTCTGAACGGCCATTTCTCCGGATGGCTTTTACTCCGAACGGTTTTTATCCCGAACGGTTTTTAACCCGAAAGGTTTTAATTCAAAACGTCCGTTTCTCCGAATTTCGGAGAAAAGACCGTTCGGATCAAAAACCTCTGTAGTTTCAAAGTATATAATTCTATTTAAACTACATAACAAACACAAACAGACAAACAGGCGAAACACCTCAGGCGCATGCTACGTTGCTTTCAGAAGAGTACCTATACTTTTTGTTCAGGCGGGGTTTGGACAAAGATACATTTCTTCCGCTTTTTCTAGGACAATTCACATCTGATTTTCCAGGGAAAAATCACTTTCGTAGACCCAAAATATATTAACACAGATAATAAAAACTGAGAAGCAAAAAAATAATAATAGGCCTAGTAAAAATAATGATAATTAAAAACTACGCAATTTCTGGCTATTTCTTGACATCTTTTTACACATTCTCCTACATAGGCGTCCGTTTTACTTCGGATATTCAGCCCATACGTGGATAATGTCACTTACAGTGTGTATTAGTATATTCGGGGACCCCATGTATTCATGTGTGGTCCCCGTTTTAATTGGTTTTCCGCAATAATCATGACTGCCAAAAACAGGGGCGTTGGAAGGAATATAAAAGTGGTGCGGCTTCTTGTAAAAGTGGTGCGGCCTGTGGCCCCTTAGGAAACAACTAAGGTAACAACTAAGCCCAAAATGACAACAATTACTAAACTTACTCTTTGCATATAGTATATATATTAAAGTTTTTGTGCTATGAATAAAAAAAACCTCATCAAATTAGTCAAATTAAATTAAATTATTGGGTCTTTTTCTGGCTGAAAAATGGTGCGGCCAAAGCCCACACGGCCTACACGGTTCCCTGGTCAAAAATATTTCCCTTAAGATTATAAATCCGAATGGCTTTTTCTCCGAACGGTTTTAACCATTCGGAGAAACGACCGTTCGGGATAAAAACCGTTCGGAGAAATGACACGTCGAATAATTACCTGCAAACAGACTACTACCAAAGTATTGACGCCTTTTTCGCCAAAACCTCAAAATTTCATGATGTTTGAATAATTCAATTGTTTTCACATTTTGGCAGATTGTAGGCTTGACACTTCTTATTGCCAATTGCAAATGATATTGTATAAATATGTGGTGTTGATTTGGAATTATAATATAAAAACCTATTTCCTGTTTTTTATTTCTAGATTATCTACATTTTTTTAAATATTAGCATTCGGTTAATTTTCTTGCAAATTGAGAATTCCATGAAGGCAACAATTGCAATTTTTATGTAAACAGTAAACAAAAGAAACATACGTCTTTCTACTGTTTATGTTTTAGATTTCGATTCACGACCTTAAGGCTGCTCACTTAGTTAATTTCGTAATGCATGGCTTACCCGCGCCATAAGCCATTGTTCGAGTCCCAACAATTGCAGTGGAAACTGTCTCTCCTGTCATGACTACAAGATAGTTAGGATTGATATTTTCCCGAGCAGATGGAGGCTCCTTAAATATGTTTTTGGTTAACCCTCGTCTACCCAGGCTATTTTTGTAACACGTCTCTGTTGTTGCAACCCCCCCCCCCCCCTAATTTTTTGGAACGGAACCCCCTATGAACTAGGTTTTGCTATCAATAGATAGATATCATAAATGGTCCTCCCCTATCCAATGATACCAAGATCACAAAAATCGGCCAAGGCGTTACGTAATTATGACGTCATAAAGCTCGTTCGGATCGAAAAATCGGGATTTGGGCAAAAATTTGTGATACTAAGATCACAAAAATCGGCCAAGGCGTAACGTAACTATTACGTCATGAAGCTCGTTCGGATCGAACAATCGGGATTTGGGCAAAAATGTTGCTATAAAAGTTCTAAATGACCGATTTTCGTCGCGTTTTTTGCTAATGATGAAGGGAAATGATAATTATAATTCGCCCTGCAAGTTTCAGCTTAATAGCATGCATATATTTGTCAAAATGGCGACTTAAAATTTTCCGGGGCTTCACCAACCCCCCCCCCCCCCCCCCCCCTACATCCCAACTTTGATGGCCTACCCTAACCCCACCTTAGGTCGTACCCCCCTAATGTTTTCATCAAAATGACCGCAAAGGATGTAAAAGAGATTATCCAAATTACTGGGGTCGGTTGCTTTTGCGTTTGTATGCAGCGGGGAAAAACCTTAGGGGGTGGGGTTGAATCAACTCCCCCCCCTCTGGGTAGACGAGGGTTAATACATGTAGATGGTCCTATTTTGTTCCATTGTCAAACATTCGACAAAACATCGCAATAAAATCGAGCCAAATCTTACATGATATTTGAAGAATCAATAATACATAAAAGTTGGCTTAGAGGCAACCGCTTTGACACATTAGAGTTACAATACTAAAAGATAAAACGACAACAATTGGGTGTCTTATAAGTGAAAGCACAGTAATGATATATGATGCTTTATATAACATTGCTTGGGAAAAGGAAGTCATTATTAACATAATAACGTCAACATTTATCATATTTAAAAGACACGTAGTACAGATGATACATGTCACGCGGCTCCTTTTTAGCTAAACGTCAAAATTAAGTTATCGGTATCGGTTATTTTTTATTTTTATTTCCATAATATGTACAAATTAAAATAGTAAAATGACATTTAAATACAACACAAATTATGGGGGATGTGATAAAAAGGCCAGAAAGGCCAACGGTAATCACAACCCTTAAATCTAAACAAACTTAAATAATATAACAGAAACAAAGACAAAACACAAGTAACCTATACAAAAACCAAATTTGCTCCAAACAAGATGTTACTTGTAATTTAATAATTTAACAAAATATGACGCTTAAACTGAGACCGGAAGTGCTTTACTGATTTTGATTTTTTAATTTTGTGATCAATACATTTCCAATAAATAGGACCGCAAGTTTTAATAGATTGATCTGAGAAGACTTTTTTGTTTCTAGTAAGAGTATAATCATTTCCATTTCTGGTGTAATATTCATGTGAATCACTATTTTTTGAAAAGAAGCATTTGAAACTCTCAGGTAGTTGATTCAGGGAGTACCTGAACATGAAAATACCAACTTTAAGTTTATAAGTATCATATACATTCAGAATTTTTAATTGTTTAAATAAAGGAGCAGAATGGCTTCTATAATGGCTATTTGTAATTGATGATACAGCCCATTTTTGAAGTCTTAATATCTTATCTATATAGCTTTTGCACGTATTTCCCCAAACCAAGATATTATAATTAATGTATGGTAATACTAGTGTGCAGTATAATGTATACAGTACTTTTTGGGGAACACAATGTTTTAATTTATTGATGACACCAATATTCCGCGAAATTGTTTTTGTAACACCGTCAATATGATTTTTCCATGACAGATTCTCGTCAATGATGACACCTAAGAACTTTGTGGTAATAACTCTTTCTAACTTTGCATCATCTAATTCAACAAGTATTTTGTCATCATCTTTTGTATTTCTCTTACGTGGACCTAGTAGCATGTAATTTGTCTTTTTTGCATTAACCGAAAGTTTGTTTGCTTTAAACCAATTCGTTACCTCTTTTAATTCATTATTTAGAATATCAATATTACCAGCAAGATCCTCATGAGAAAACAGAATAGTGGTATCATCAGCAAATAACACAAATTTTAAAACTGAAACATAGAGAATAAATAATAGGGGGCCCAATATGGATCCTTGTGGTACACCACAAGATAACTTATCCAAACTAGATGTACTTTTATTATAAATAAGTTTAGCAGTTTTGGTATTATCCTGTGGTACTCCATTAGCATGATTAGTCAGGGAGCATTTATTTTCTACTTCAATTGTTGTGTCAAAAGTGATTTTTTTGTTTACCTCCCTTTTTATCAAATGCAACTTGTTTAAAAATCCTCCTTGCTGTTTTTCTACCATTGAGGGCGCTTTTCAAAATGGCCGCCAAATTGCACAAAAACAAAGTCGTGCTATAACACAATGTTATGATATTTTTAACATCACAAAATGGATCTGAAAAATATTCTCTACAAGTGGTTAATCAAATGTATCGTAACCTTTGTGCTGAGGGCGCTTTGCATCCAAAATGGCCACCATAATTCGTTTTTATGTGCAAAAATGGGTTACAGGTTTTTCGAAAAAGGATCAAAAACACCAAATATTCAAAATAAATTAATAGAAAATGGCTATTCAGGTAACAATAGGAGCATTTCTTTCCATATAAGAGTGTTATAATGTTTCATATCCAATGTGGAGCCTGTAATAAGATCCAAAATGGCCGCCAAAATGTGTTTTTATGTGCAAAAATTGGTTAGAAACTTTTCAAAACAGTATCAAAAACACCAAATGTTCAGAATAATCGATGGAAAATGGCTTTGTAAGCAACAATAACAGCATTCCTTACCCAATTAGGTTGTCAGCATGTTTCATATTCAATATGAAGCCTGTAATAAGATCCAAAATGGCCGCCAAAATGTACCTTTATGTGTATAAATGGGTTAGAAACTTTTCAAAACAGCCTGGATAGACGAGTGTTAAGACCTTTAATGGGGAGAAATGCATTTTATTTAAAGGTTCGAAATGGACAAGATGTTGGTCACTAAACGTGTTGGATATCCTGATAACACAATGAGCATCAAGATACTTTTGTAGGTCAGTGAGTTTCTGAGCAATTTAAGAAGTCACTAACCACTGCACGTGTTTGTTGAAGTATGACTGTTGTTTGATATGGTATATGATCAGAACAGGCGTGGTATACTATACTAAGCTTAGCATGCCATGATGACAAAATTATTAATTGAAAATAAGGAAAATTAGTTTTCCTTTAAATACTTAAAGGAAAAGATTCATTTAGGAAAATTCAATGATTGCATGAAGAAAAAAAAATCTTCTTAGATGACCCCAGGATATCTGATGAAGATGACGATGAAGACATCGAACCACCGATCTTTTGATTGAGAGTCTGGCACGCTATCGACAAGCTCATCGAATCCTGCTTGAAGACTAAATAAAATTTAATATAATATCATATAGAACTGGCATTACGCTTTACTTCCGGGTTTGGACCGAAATAGGAGATCTGATTTGACCTCATTGAACCCAGAACCAAAAAGTCTTACATGCCGTTTGTTTTACCAAAAATAAGGGAAGATTTTCAAGTAGACTTGTAAATGTACTATATTCCAAATTTATAACAATTTCCATTTCTACCTCACTGATGAAATCAAACGGTTTGTAATACCACTAGTCTTGTGTTAGCTCAAAGAAAACATTGCCCTTCCTTAAGACCGGCTGGTTGCCTGAAACGAACATTTGGAAATGCACCAATAACGGTTCATTTACTTTCAATTTTACTCTATTTAATCGACAATTTTTGTTTATGTCCTTATGGCTGCTTAAATTGTCGTGTTTTTCCGCAAATGATTATTATTATTTCGATGAAATAATCTGCTTTATAGCAATACTATAATATTTGCATATATTTCCTATCCCGTGCTATCGGCAGCACGTCCAGTATAACGGGCAATATATGGTTTAAGCATCAACTTTAGCTTCACTTTGCAACAGATTTCAGTTTAAAGTTGCATGTAGAGTGAATATATACTTGCAATCGATCAGGTTATTTTTACATGAAAAAATACAACAACCTTTATTATGCAAAACATGCTTAAAAAGTCTTATTAAACTACTAATGGATTTTCTAAATATTCTGCAGTGACACCGAGGAGCATCAAAATCGGCTAGTCTTTTTCTACATAAAAATTGTCTTTTGCAAAAGTTTCCCAACATGTCGGAAGTATGTGTAATGTAAGACTAGGTATGTGTTCAACAAAAATCATCAAACCCTTTAAATCATAAATGAAAATGCTGTGCAAATAAACAATGTAGGTATACCTAACGATTAGAAACGTTTAGGGTAATGGATTTATCTTTGTTCAACAAACATGGGGATGTTGAATGTTATTCGAATGTCGAACCAGGAAACTAGGCTACTGGCTGATTCCACAGAGAAAATGAAAGTTTGTTTGACTTCAAGCAAAAAATTAACCTTTTTTTTTGACTACACAAACAGGTTTTTCACTCATACGTTTGTTACTTGGTAGGTGAGAAGTATTTCACACACAGAAATTGTAAAGTTTTTCAGCCATGCATGAATGAGCTAATGATTTATCTAAAAAAAATGTCAAAAACGTTGCACCAAAATGTCACAAACGTTACCAAAAGTTGCCAAAACAAAACAACGCATTTAAAGAAATTCCAACGATAGAACTGTTTACAATTTCAGTATTTTTTAGCTTAAATAAGCAAATAATATTGCCAAAAAATGCAAAAAAATGTTTCGCTGATAAAAATGTAGACATATTATAGCAGAAATTACCCATTTTCGCCAAAAAAGGCGTTTTTCAAAGCTGTTGGAATTTTTTTGGAGGTGTACCGGGGGGCGCCAGTTTCACTTCTTGCCCCGGGCGCCAGACACTCTAGCTACGCCGCTGGTTCAGTGTGCTTGAAATTCCTTTGGACAAGAAAATAAGTGCTAATTGTTTCATGGAAATTCCATATGAAACATCCATACGTGGGCTGATTAAGGTTTAGCATCCCTACAGATGCAGCAAACACTTGTAAAGTATGTTTAGGCTACGTGTAATTACAAATTAAGAAGGCATACCGCACTGTATAGTTCCCCTGTAAATATTTATTTATTTCAATATATTATCAAGCATTTGTGTAAAAATAAAAACGTGCGATGTCACAAGCATGTTTGAACATAACATAAACTTTATTCAGGATATACACCACTAATGACATTTCCTATGTTTTTACATGTAAATTCCTTCAATTTGACCATGATTTTCACATAATTTCTTTGAGTACCATCTCCTGAAATGTCTTTTTTCTCAAAATTCATTTAAAAACCACTGAAAAATTGCCAAATTTACTTGGGGTGTCCGGCTTGATTTTCCGGTAAGCAGCCTGGAATTGGAGTCTAACCCCGTCCTCCAGTGAAATTCACGGTGCTGCCAGTCTGTCCATTCAGA
>JXSR01S019122.1:26035-41746 GCA_000969725.1 Ophiothrix spiculata | reverse complement strand
AACATCATTCAAAAAATAATTTTAATTGTAAAAGTAAGTAAAAAGGGCCATGTATCTTGTATTTTCATCTTGTAATTTATTCTGAATGCAACTGTGCTAAAATTATTAAAAATCATTGACATACTGATCAGATTCATATTTTAAAAACTCATTTTAAATTCTGTGCAGCATCTTTGATGTGCACATTTTGCGATTTTATTTTATGAGACAGAAATAACATCATTGGACGTCTCAACAATGTTAGTAGACCAAACTCGACAGAATAACAGGATAAAAGCTGTTTATGTTCAAGAAATGTGGGTTATGTAAATTTTGAGTCTAATTGTGACATTTCCAACCATTTCATGCTTATCTTGGGAACAAAATATAATGGTTGCAATTAGTGTATTGTAGTGTAATGTTTTGTTTACCTGCTTTATAAATGTTACATCTACAAGGCTAAGCATTGTAATTTCCAGGACTATAAGACAAGGCATTTCGATTCGATGGACCAGATGTCAAAAAAAAAGTATGGTTACCTGTAGAAAAAAGATTGATTGTTCGCAGAATGAGCAATAAAACTTTACAAAATATGTAATGCATCCCTCGAGATACAATTACAATTTTATGTAACATAATTTACACTGATCAAATAGTTCTCCACATCCAGCCCAAACTCTGGATCCCCTTCAAGATTGAATAAATTAAGCACATTGTAAAGACTTATTTTGGTTTTATTACATATATTATATTTTTGTTTTTACCTGTTTTGGTGTATTCTAAATAAAATTTTGCTTGATATAAAATATTTGCCTAAATGAAATATGATATAGACATCTGTCTGTCTGTTATGCATTCCCTGTGTTATACATCAATAGAAAAACAAGAAATGTCTTTAAACAGGGTACCCAGACACTGATTTATAATGATGACATTATTGTAGAATGTTAACATTAAAGTGACCAGAGGGGTGGTGGTTCTAAATTTAAAATCAGAAATTTAGAGTGTTTGTGCTCAAAGCCCTGTGACATTAAGTAAGGACACTTTTAAAATGTTATTCTAGTGTTCTCTTAACTCTTTCCAAAATATTACTTGAGGCATGTCATATTGTAGTTTGTTCTATCAAGTACGAAAACAATAGTAAACAATAACAAATGACCAGTAGGGGAACTTTGGATGGATGAAAAGATTTAAAAGATATGTAAAATCAATGGAAACTAGAAATGCCTTTGTGCCTTTTGTCATTTACTCTCACACTGTGGCAGAGTCTTGTTCAAGCTTTTTCTTAAGCGGGCGCCGGGCGATTTTTATCCTATGCAGAGTTTTGAAGAGAAATTTTTTAATGAGGTATGTGTTAAGGTTAAGAGATGAAAAGGAGTGATAAAAAAGTTGTCAAAAACAGCATGTCTCAAAGTTGATTTAATCAGTACTTTTTTACGAGACTAGTCAAATGAAAGTTTGTCAAATTTGTTAAACCAGATGTACGTTGTAGACTGATATATTAGTTTGAATGCTTTATTTTTTGACATTTGACACAATTATACATTAGAATACCGTATTTTTCTTTTGTTTACATAAAAATTGCAATTTTTGCCTCATTGGAATGCTCAATTTGTAAGTAAATTATGCGAATGCGTATATCAGACAAAATGTAGATAATGTAGATACTTAAAACAGGCAATTCACAGCTCAAACAGGACAAACTCAGAGTCGTAATTCACATCTGGATTTTCAGGCAAAACAACCCGGGTTTGTTACATTATCATTCAAAATCAACTCAGCATATTTATAAAATATTGTTTGTAATTCAATAAGAAGTATCAAGCCTACAATATTCTGTCAAAATTTGAAACCAGTCGAATTGTTCGAACATCATGAAATTATGAGGTTTTGGCGAAAAAGGGTCAACTTTTTCGAAGTAGTCTTTCGGCGTCATTTTGACCTTGATAATGGACGTAAAATTACTAGTAAAGTTATATGTATAAACTAGAGACTCTATTCAATATGTACGCCAACAATTGTGATATTCTGATAGGTGTAAGTAGGTAAAAACTTGCAGTAAACTGACATTCAGCCGAGTGAGACGTTTTTAGGGACTGTAGCCTTAAGCACAGTGTAAAGACTTATTTTGGTTTTATTACATATATTATATTTTTGTTTTTACCTGTTTTGATGTATTCTAAGTATAATTTTGCTTGATAGAAAATATTTGCCTAAATGAAATATGATATAAGACATCTGTCTGTCTGTTATGCATTCCCTGTGCTTAAAATCTGAATAGCACTTTTATAGATCAATAGAAAAACAAGAAATGTCTTTAAACAGGGTACCCAGACACTGATTTATAATGATGACATTATTGTAGAATGTTAACATTAAAGTGACCAGAGGGGTGGTGGTTCTAAATTTAAAATCAGAAATTTAGAGTGTTTGTGCTCAAAGCCCTGTGACATTAAGTAAGGACACTTTTAAAATGTTATTCTAGTGTTCTCTTAACTCTTTCCAAAATATTACTTGAGGCATGTCATATTGTAGTTTGTTCTATCAAGTACGAAAACAATAGTAAACAATAACAAATGACCAGTAGGGGAACTTTGGATGGATGAAAAGATTTAAAAGATATGTAAAATCAATGGAAACAAGAAATGCATTTGTGCCTTTTGTCATTTGCTCTCACACTGTGGCAGAGTCTTGTTCTAGCTTTTTCTTAAGCGGGCGCCGGGCGATTTTTATCCTATGCAGAGTTTTGAAGAGAAATTTTTAAATGAAGTATGATAAAGTGTTAGGGTTAAGAGATGAAAAGGAGTGATCAAAAAGTTGTCAAAAACAGCATGTCTCAAAGTTGATTTAATCAGTACTTTTTTACGAGACTAGTCAAATGAAAGTTTGTCAAATTTGTTAAACCAGATGTACGTTGTAGACTGATATATTAGTTTGAATGCTTTATTTTTTGACATTTGACACAATTATTGTTTGTATATTGTTTAGGAGAAATATTGCTTCAAATGTCACATGTTGATGAACATAGCAAACATATAAGATGCAAATCTAGGAAAAGCAAACATAACTCTGACATTCTGAAGCTAAAAGGAAGATCAACTTCTTGGTAAACCCATCAATCAATGAAAAGTAATCTGATAAAAGGGACATCTGTTAAATTTGTAAAGATTGAATACAAGAAATTACAGCAACATTTTAATGCCCTAGAAAAATCTCAACTTACTTTAAAATGTACATAACATGTGGATCAAACACGCCATCTTAATATTCATGCTGGGAAACAATGTTAATTGCATCATTTATAACTAACATTCATACAAACTTTATTCATTCATGATCATTAAAACATCAAATATTAAAGCATTAAACCAACATCATTCAAAAAATAATTTTAATTGTAAAAGTAAGTAAAAAGGGCCATGTATCTTGTATTTTCATCTTGTAATTTATTCTGAATGCAACTGTGCTAAAATTATTAAAAATCATTGACATACTGATCAGATTCATATTTTAAAAACTCATTTTAAATTCTGTGCAGCATCTTTGATGTGCAAAACAGATCATTTTAAAAGCATTTTGAGTGAGATATGTATATATAGAAATTAAAATATGAATTTAAACCGTGATCAATGATGCTCTTAAATTTACTAATGCATATCAAAAACAAGCGTATGTGAGAAACCATATAGGATTAGAAGAAATATTAAATGTTTCCCCTGAACATTACTGACACATTCCATAATGTGCTAGGTCCTTGAAGAATTTACATCTCACAAATGTGCATGCCTGGAATATCTAGTTATGTTACTATCACATTTAGACCATCCATCCCAAACCAGCCATAAATGCAGCCTCTTGTCAATTTCAGTTTCAAATATTTGCAAAAAAATATATTCTAGGGATTGAAATGACACCTCAATGAACTTCAATCTATTTCCAAAAGTCAAGTTATGGTTCTGTCAAAGGTTGTCAGAAAGTAAAATGTATTAACTGAGATAAACGCGTCCTAAGTTCAGTAAGACCTATTTTTTCTGTTGATTGTCCTCAAAATATATAGATATATGTGGGCTGCTCTGGCAAAATGAGAGGAAAGTCGCATATCTACATTTTGAATAAATAGCATCTAAAGAAAAAATAGGGTGAAAAGTCACAAATTTCGTTTTTTAACATAAAACGCCTTCATACATAAGTGTTTACCAATACCTAAAGATTTGAAGGTCAACTTTGCTGGGAAATGCAATTATTCACGGTTAATTGATTGTATTGCGCTATTAAACACTGTAGTAATCATTATCTTTGAAATCGATTTGCAGCTCATTTTTAATGCAATATATTCAGTGGACTGCTGTGAAATTCTAAATCAAGAATGGAGAAAGAAAGTGTGACATATCATTCAAAAGCTCAGATTACAGAGAATTAAAATATGTCATGAACTCAATTCTGAAATTTGCGACTTTCCTCTCATTTTGCCGGAGCACCCCTCATATTTCAAAGTTCCGATCATTTTCTTGAAATGAAACTTTGCTGCTGTTTTAAAGTACACACAAGGATTGTATATCTGTCAAAATATCAAATTTTGGCAAATCACGACCTTGACATGTATTTTCACCTGCAGAGCAAAATGAAGTTTGCTGCATTTACGGCTCGTTTGAGATGGATGGTCACATATATCTTATCAAGTTTGATCATCAAATTTTAATAAAAAAGACATGAGCTACATGCTCCTTTTCCTCGCTTTGCTCTCAACCATGTAAAAATAACCCCTTTTTTAACATCTTGTTAGATACACATTAGGTTTCTTTTGAAAACATTGTCAATGCAACAAAAGAAACTTCTTTCCAATGTTTGCTGTGAGAACACATACTACTGTTACCATATCTTTGGCTTTACTTTGCACACTGTATCCCAGGAAATTTTGCACTGTCTTTAACAAAATTACTTGCAACAAATTTGAAAAAAAATTGTTTAAATATGGTGACCCCCTCCCCCAATTTTCATTTTTAAAATCAGGCCTACATTGATAAGATATTATTCATGCTAAATCTTATCAAGTAATTTTAGTCAGATCTATCATGGACCAGATGCCTTAAATGAGTGTATTCCCTATTCAGCAAATTAATTCAAGCACAATTTGCATAATCTTAAGGTAAGGGTTAGGGTTAGGGTTAGTTCCGACTTGTAGCCAATATCTGAACACAAAATCTTTGTAAAATCATAAAAAGAAACAAATTCAATTCCATGTACAAAAATATGGCGAAATAAAATGCTGAGTATTAGACTTTTCACCGAAATATGCAACATTACCTATTATCTTTAAAGATAGATAAATTTTTCAAATTCCAAATTTCCAATTTCAAAATATTTGAATTAGCTTGTAAAAATCTAATATCACAGTACAAATTATTCTGAGACTCACTGTAGATATCAATGCTATTCATCAATATGATCAAACATCGTACACAAAAAAGACATTACTGCTAAGGAAAGTGTGTCACATTTGGCATTAGGTGGCCTTTAATAAACAAAATTAACCTCAAAACCTGACTGGGAACATCTTGAAAATCAATGATTACTGCTAGAGTTTCGATCATGCCTGACATTTTATTGAGCTGCTAGTCTGTTGGTCAGAGCTGACAATAAAATGTGGAGAAGTCTTTTTATTTAGCATCAAAGAGGAAATTGAACTTATATAACCCTAACTCCCAAATGCTTAAAAACTATCTATCTGAGTCCGAATACGTCCTACAAAAATGTCCCGTTTCCCCTGGGATTTGAACCCTTGACCTCTCGCATCCCGTTCCAATGTCCAGTTATGGCACGCCACCGAGTATGGCCTGCCATGGCAGCACTTTCGTGCCCATTTTTTTATTTTTTTATTTATTTTTTATTTTATTTTATTACACTTTAGAGGAGTGATCCTCACGGGTATACCCAACAGTGATAAACACTTTACAAGGGGTACCCCTACAATGACCAGAACGGGGTTGGGAACAATCAGGGGTAGAATGCCCTACTCTTTACGATACTGACTGCGATTACATGTACAGGTATGACTCTTCTGTACATGGGACCGACGGCTTTACGTCCCCTCCGAAGGACGACCTCTCATGAAATATTCACCCAACTCTAAATACTTCATGTAAGGGGCGGAGAAGATCAAATATCTGACCCAATGTTCCCACCAAGTCAGACAAACATCTTAGCAAAGATTCCGAGATTCCATTCCGGCAAGGCAATCCTCACCGGGAATCGAACCCGGGCCCAATGCGTGCAAGGCGAGATTGCTAACCACTACACCACGCCGCCCCCGTAAATCCGTATCCCCCGGTCTATGACGTATTTGGACTTAGGCGAATTTCTTGATTTTTGCTTGTTGGATTTTGTTGAACTGTGACGTGTTAGGGTTATGGTAGCATGTCTACTATGCATTTATATACCTTCATAACCCTAACTCCCAAACGCTTAAAAACTATCTTATCTAAGTCCGAATACGTCATACAAAAATTTCCCGTTTCCCCTGGGATTTGAACCCTTGACCTCTCGCATCCCGTTCCAATGTCCATCTATGGCACGCCATCGAGTATGGCCTGCCATGGCAGCACTTTCGTGCCCATTCGTATCCCCGGTCTATGACGTATTTGGACTTTGGCAAATTTCTTGATTTTTGCTTGTTGGATTTTGTTGGACTGTGACGTGTTAGGGTTAATCTCTTCCTCTCTCTCTTGCTATCTTTTCTATTTTCAGCATCTTTTCAAAGATGCATTGGCAGCATGCATAGATTAGCCATTTCTGGCTATCCAGGTTGGTACTTTTGTATGAGCTTGGAAGAGACCATGAGTTCATCATGGATCTAATGGCATGTGTCCGTCACAGACCAACCGAGGTAAACAAACAAACAAAATGGCCAATCATGATTATTTCTTGATTACATAGTAAAATTTACTACTATCAAATGCTCTATGGGAGAAACATGTTTTATTAAGAATAATAAGCAGACTTGTTTTGGGGAAACAAAATTTAAGAAACATAATTTTTTTCTTTCCTTTTTTCATCGTTCATCAAACTCAGTGAAATTCTGAAGGAAATATGTGTGGGATGTTCTAGCTGACAAATTCACCTTAAATCCACTAAGCAAATTGAGGGTTTAAACTTTAAAGCTGAAAGGAACATGATAATTTTCTTTATAGTTTAAACAATAATCAGTTATGGCTGTGATAGTCAACTGGTTTATTTTTTTTTACTAGGTCTAATAATATGCAATGTAGATACAAATACTGATAAAACAGATACACGGAGACACAAGTGTTCCAATGAAAATGTTCCCAGAAGCTTTTACAGACTGAACACATTGTAGCTAATGATAAAGGAAGGACAAAAAGAACATTCATAAAACACTTCTACCGTGGTAAACACCTTTCCAGTCAGTGCATTAGTGGTCCCAAAGGCATTTTTTACTCTTTATGAATCCAAATACTAATTGCATTTTGAAAAATGATAATTGTTATGGGGTTTAAAATGCAATTCTCTCATTAAAAGGAGATGGCTGATATTTGTTAATTTTTTATATAACAACATGGTACATGATGTAGCATTAAAAAGAAAATTCATTTGGGAAATTGAATAAGAAAATACTCAAGTCAGGAAAAGATTTTTTTCTAAGAATTATCATTTTTAAACTACCTGGGAAAGGGTTGCTTTATGTTTATTCTCCAAAGATACAAGTACACTAGAAAATAAGAACTTGAGAACAAACATAGTAAACCAGTAAATTGCACATTTTCTGCTGTCTTACAAAACTACATTTGATTTATTTTGTGGTATAATTTGTTATATTTGAAAAATATTAACATTAAAACATATACTCCTAAGTACATCAAGTTAAGCTCTTGGGGATGAGAACGCGATCAACATATACCTCTTTAATTTTGAAATTAGCTCTTGGGGATGAGAATGTGATCGGCATATACCTCTTTAATTTTGAAATTAGCTCTTGGTATGAGAAAGTGATTGGCATAAACCTCTTTAATTTTGAAATTAGCTCTTGGGGATGAGAATGTGATCAGCATATACCTCTTTAATTTTGAAATTAGTTCTTAAGGATGAGAATGTGATAAGCATATACCTCTTTAATTTTGAAATTAGCTCTTAGGGATGAGAATGTGATCAGCAAATACCTCTCTAATTTTGAAATTAGCTCTTGGGGATGAGAATGTGATCAGCAAATACCTCTTTAATTTTGAAATTAAAATACACTTTAATTTTGAAATTAAAATACACTTTAATTTTGAAATTAAAATACACTTTAATTTTGAAATTAAAATACACTTACCTTCTGGGATGAGAATGTGATCGGCATATACCTCTATAATTTTGAAATTAGAATACACTTACCTTGATCATTAAAAATCTTCTTCTCCTGCAAGTTACAATAAAGAAAAATTGTCCATGTTAATCATTTTTATAAAATATAAATGTTCGAATAACAAGGTTCTTCTGCAAGTTAAAATAAAGAAAAACAAGTAGAACTCTCCGCCGAATGTGGCCAAAGTTTACCCCATTTGAACTCCAGTGACCTTGGGGACAATAACTGGGACATTATTAGGCCTTACAAATTCTCATAAATAGCTGTAGAAATTTCAGCTTCTCTCCTCCCTAACCATCTGAACCTTTAGGGGACTCAACATCCCCAGTGACAATCAATCAACTCCTGACAATAACATGTGCTAAGGCTAAGGGAACAGCACTGGCCAAAAGTTGACAATTTCCAAGCAGAGGCGGGTGTGCAAACACAGGGGAGATGCATCTTTTTTTTAGATAATGCTATTTAAAGGGTTTTTTAAATTTGGAAACAAGGATTACACCATTTGACCTTGAATGACCCCTGATGACCTTATCATGACCTTGAAAATGTTTTGCGTCAGCAATCGACCCGACGCTTACCTAGTTATGTTTTACAAATCATAAAAAACATTTCATAACTTCTCAAGAAAACTGGGCTCTATAAATCCCTTTTTCTTGGAGCAAGACAGATTTATTACATTACCAAATGGTTTCTTATAAAATCACAAGACATCATTGACACTATCCATTCAGTTAGAATTTGGGACTTATAATCCTGACACCTCTCAGTGTTTTAAGAACCCTATGTGGGTGCCTATGTTGGAATAAAATACATAGTATATGTATTGGGTAATATGAGACACACGTCGTTCCACACTAAGGTGTAATTCCGTTTCAGTCACAGGCCCACACCATGTCACTGGCATTTACTTTATATTCTATATATATCTATTAATGTTCTAGTATACAATGCGTATTTCTCGTAATTCTTTTTCTATACTTAAGGTATCCATGTTATTGAGCGATGACAAATCAAGTAACATGATGATATATAATTCTGGGTACCGACCAACCCACTCAAAGTATGGCATTTCCTTTTGATCCAATATTACTGGGAGCACCTGATATCATGATAAACTTAAATTATTTCAAGTATATCATATTCCAAAATGAAGACTATAGAAAAAGATGATAGCAACTTTGTCTTACAGCATGCATCTCCAACGCCTACACTTTCTTCCAAATATAGTATATAATCTTATTTCTTCCATTTTACAAAAGCATGGCATGAATAAATCTGCCCAAGTAAAAATGCAGTATGTGCATGGCAGATAAATTACAAGCTACTTCCCTTTTCCTTGGAAAAATCCTGCAGAAATAAGCAGATGATCAATTCTCTTTCATAACTCAAGGCAGTATCTACTATATCAAACATATACAACTTTTTTGCATGGGAATGAATTTAAGTGAAATATTATGTTAAATGGAGATATCTGCTATGCTTCATAAATGCTCATACTGCATTTTTACTTTGTAGGGCAGAAATGCACCATCAGGTGTTACTGCAGCATAAACATGCCTCTGGCTGTGAGTATTTTATCACATATTGGAATACAAGATGAGACAGGCCATCCATGGTAAAATGACACAGCTAAGGTATTGCATTAACTCTATCAGTCACTGTTTACTCTTTCAAGCTCAGATATCTTGTCATAATAAACCAGGATGATAATGATACAATAGCAAGTATGTATACTCTAATAGAAGAGGCATTGGTTCTTGACTCCTGAACAATATCTCTTGAAATGAAACTGCAGGGCAAATTCATCAATGTGACTGTCCATTTCAAACGAGCTGTAAATGCAACAAACTTCATTTAGCACTACAGGTGAAAATACGTGTCAAAGTAGTAATTTGCCCAAATTGATTTTTTGACAGATTCACAATCCTTACACATACTTACAAGAAAATAAGCAAAATATGTAATATATCTGAATATTTTGAGGACAATCAACAGAAAATATAGTGGTTACTGATCTTTGAACGCATGTTTCTCAGTTATACATCCCTGACAACCTTTGACAGATTATCACTAAGACTTGATTCCAGTTATCTTGATTCATGTTCTACATATTAATTCTCAAAACTCAAAATATTAGGAAAAGACAAGATTTAATTTCAGTTCACAAAGTTTGAACAAAATCCAACTAATTTGCAAGTAATTATGAAACTCAAAAATTAGCAATATACAAGATTTAATTCCAAGTCACAAAGTTTGAACCAAATGCAACTAATTTGCAATACAAGTTTTTATGACTGGCAGAGTTTAATCAATAAATAGTACCGGTCTACCATTTAAGGCAAATCTATTACATCATCATATCCCTGCACTTGAAACCACTGATACCAAAACCTATATATCTTCAACATAAGCTATTATCTCTTACTGACTTCATTGATCAATTCACTTCCTAAAGTTCCTACTTCCCGTTCCTATTCATTTCCGTTTTGTTTCTGTGTTATGGTTTAACAAGAGAGGTGTTCAATAAGTTTGTGGCCTGCGGTAGGAGGTGACAAGCTATGCCATTTTATCAGTATGTTATACAGTTCAACTTGGTGTTCAATAAGGTTGTGGCTTGAGGCTGGTACAAGCAATGCCATTTTTATGAATATGTTATGTAGATTAATTTTATCAATGAATATTTAGAAAGTTTCATGTTAATAGATGCTTTTGTTTTTATATAACAGAAACTTATAGATGTTGTGTGTTTAGAATTAAGCATTAAAAGTCAGATTCCTTTTATCCGTTTGCGGTGCGTTATGCACTGTAAGGCTACCGGTAGTGGTACTATTTAAAGCACACAATTGAATGAAGTTGAATGGTATCAGGTTGAAGCTTTTTTAAAAATTTTATTAACTACCAGTACCCTTACAGTGCAAAACGCACCGCAATCGCACCCCAAATGGATAAAATGAATCTGAGCTTAAAATTGATAAAAAATAACCATTATGACACCAAGAGCTCCCAATTCCATCTTCTCCCTGACATTTTTGTCATCTGAAGTCTAATTCTTTTAATGATATTTGAAAGGGTAATCTCTCCAAAGTGTTGACACCTTGTGTTGAAGTTGGGTATAGTGCCTAGGAGAGAGATATTAACGCTAATGCAAACCAATTGAGTTTTGTTGTTTCTTCATATTTCAAAGTAACTAATCAACTCTCAGAAGCATCTAACAGGAAAATTTGAAGTTTCTGTATAAAAAGGAAAGTATCTACTAACCCTAACAACACTGAACCCAGTGGCGTAGCACACGAAAGTGGGGGCCACAATATGAAGACGAACCGACAGAATTGGATTGACAATGCGAGCGGAGCGAATGGAGTGAGCGGAGCGAATAACGGGTGGGGTCCATGGGCCCGCCTTAGGGCCCCTGGTGGGGGTCCATGGGGCGAAGCCCCCAGAAGCTGCGGGATTTTAGCTATTTGACACACTACAGGAAGGCTAATTGAAACATTTTTGGATTTATGTAGTTATAATGGTGCCAGAATGCTGTGAAACCAACCGTTTTTAACATGTAAATTTCCAAGGAAATAGTTTTTAAACAAAGAGGTGCTTAAAAGTGTTAGGGTTAACACAAAACTTTCTAAATGCTCATTGATAAAATTAATCTACATAACATATTCATACAAATGGCATAGCTTGTACCAACTTTAGGCCACAAACTTATTGATCACCCTTCATAACATATGACTGTCTTGGGTTACATTTAGAGACAATACTGCTGGCTCATTTTGAAAGTAAATGATCTCAAATGACATGAATTGTTACAACAAATATCTAATCTATCAATGTTACAACAAATATATAATCTATCAATGAGAGGTGTAACCATAGCAACAAATAACTTCTTTTTAACTAGCACCATTGCTGGTGGTATTGTTAATTGCCTTAAGTTTGGATATGGGAAACAGTAAGGTGACAGTTCTAGGCTGAAGATTGCCTATTTTAACTTAAAGGGACTGGCCTAGATTTTTCCTACTACTTTTTACCTACATACTTTTTTACATGAATCAATAGAACATGTTTATAGTAATATAAATACCTAAATATATTATATTTACTATTAATATAACCTACCAGTAGTTTTCTGTGATTCTGATATAAAATTGGATGGATTGAGCATGATACAAAAAGTTATTGGTCGAGCTATGAGTTTTACGAGATATCGTGCGAGACGCGCAGCGTCGAGCTCGATATTTCTAAAACTCATAGCGAGACCAATATCTTTGAGTATCATGCGAAAAAATCCATCCAATTTTATCATTATTATGTTCAAAATCTGATATTTTGTTGTCTGTCCGATATCCCTGTCCGATTTTTTTGGAAATTGGTCAGTTCAGAACATAATAATGAGAAATATTGAAGAACATTGCAATTCTTTACCAACTTCATTTTTTCTCCTGGTGTGAGAACAGTGTTTCTAGTTTCAAATCTGATATCTTGTTTCTACACCTGTGATGGGCAAACAAATTATTTTTGTTGAAATTGTTTCCCTTTTAATATGTATTAAATTATCTCTAGGAGCTTTGTTTAATCTTTTATCTGGCAAATCCATCTGAGGTACAAATTTAGGATTTAAAAACACTGTAAAGTCACACCACAATCACAGAATGATAAATGGCAAATTAATTCTCTTCTAATTTGAGCCATTTCTATATACATTTTTGTACTCTTTCAGATTTTGCTACACTTTTAGGCTTAATTTAATGTAACAGTATTTCTAAAAGTTTTTAATTCAAAGTGGAATCTAGGCTAGTCCCTTAAGTGCTTTTATAGTACCTGTTTGCCAAATTACAAATTCGTTCATAGCAAAACCCATAGTTCAGGAGAAAAGATCAATCCAGCCACTAACTGTATCGAGTAGTGTGCGGCAACCAGTAAGGCTGCGATCATGTAGAAGTATACGGTATTCAGTATACGCTAATCGATGGCTATATGTTATACAGGCAAGGCGAGCTATCCGGTTTTTTCAAAAAGTGCCCTCTTCATCAACAACTTTATAAAAAATATAAAGTTCACAAACTATCAAACTTTTTTTTTGAGATTGCAGATATTAAAATCAGTAAGTATGAAAAAAAAAACATTTTAAACCTTACTTGCAGCTGGCAGTTTTTTTGCCTTTTTTTCAATTACAGCTTGGAATAAATGAAGTCAACAAACTATCAAACTTTTTTTTTGAGATTGCAGAATCTGACAAATCATACGTACAACCAAAAGATTATCAAATATATAAAGTTCATAAAAACACTCTGAAATTCAAAATTTCAATTCCCATTTCAATTTTGATTTATTCTCTATTTGATCATACTTAATAAGAAGTCTAGTTATTCAGTCAACAGAAATATATACACACATTTGATTTTCTGTTTTTAAAGAGCACTCCTTTTTGTGATATACTGTTTTTCAATGCACTAACTTGAATTTTCAATAAATATTTATTGCTACTGTTCTCATTCTCATACCATATTTATCAAAAACACTACTTTCTATTATCACATGTTAAATATTTATCACTAAATGCACTAGAAAATAGAATAAATGACTACATGTTTAAAACATAACTTGAAAGTTGAAGGATGGTGAAATATAACATCATCTGCACTAGATTTTGCAAGAAAAGGTCGAATTTGATACAATTGTATAAGCAACTAAAAGAACTGAATAATTTCTATCAACAACGGTAAAATCTATGAAGAATAGGCAATGACATTAGGTAAAACAATCTCTTTATAAAAAATATTTACTTTCTAAATCAAAAGGAGTGAGCATGTCATTTTTTTTTATAGTGACAACCGATTCATTCGAAAAGAGTGAAATCTCACTTGTTTGAGTGAATATTTTACTTATACAGATTAAAATTACACTCTTTTCAAGTGATATTTTTACTCTTTATATTATTTTTTATTATAGTTGAATTTGGAGTCTACAGAGTAATCACCAAGATCAATATGACAGAGAGTGAACAAGCTTTTTTTGTGATTGTGAAATTGTGACACCCATTTGGGGTGATCTCATTCCAATTATTATTAACAAATATGATATTGATTTTACATGCTCAAAATTTGATAAAAGTTTTGGCATTCTTGGTGATAAATTTATTTTTGAGTTTAAAATATTATATTTATGTTTGTAAATTTCAAGGGAAAACCCCCAATGTTATTGGCTTCAAGACCCATATCAAATAAAGTAGAGAAAGTGAATATTTTATTGCTAAAAATAACTTTAGGTAAATTATCTCAGCATTTCAGTAAATGGAGATTTGATTTATATATTTTTTGCAAACTGGCTGCATGATTAAGGTATTGTTATACAGTGTATTTGATTGTTTCTTGTTTTCATGTGGAGGTGGGTGTGATTCATGTTTTTAATTGATTATTTTGATTTGTGTGATTTTTATTTGTTAAAAAAATGAAAATAAAAATACCAAAGTACCCAAGTGTGGTCTTTGATACAATTGATAAAAAGAATGCAGACAGAGCAACATTAAACAACCAACCTCCCCCATGCATGGTGTTTTGGGGTGTGTTTTTTCGTACATGATGCAAAATTTCAAAAAATTGATATTTTGGGTTAAAACACAGAAAAAAGTAAATTTCATTCGATTTAAATGATTTTTGAAAATTTCATCTGAATTTTTCTTTATCAGTGCCCAATTCACGTAAGAAAAATATTGCCTTCCCTAGGAATACCAGTCCACAGAGCATGATTATTCACTTTAAAAACCTATTTCTCCAAACAGTAGCAAAAGTCAATAGAATGACTGCCATTTTGATGCAAATGTCATGGTTAGATACAACTGATATAGATTCACTGCGTGGGAAGATATCCACACTTCTAATCAAGAAAATCAAATATTCAAGCATGAAATTTACAACCCAAAATGACACTTTGCATAACCTGTCCTCTCCTCATTACCATGATTTAATAGAGCGCAACTACATAACAGTTAAGAATTAGAGTGAAAGAGCTGAGTTGAATTAATTTTGATAAGGCATGCTTGAACATACTTCCCATAAATTTGAAAAATTTAAAAAAAAAAAACAGTTAAACAAATTGGAAAAATAGTAATTATCTTGTAAAAGAATGTATCACATACACTTTATTTTCTGCAAATATTGGGAAATATGTTGAGATATATATGGAAACAAACTGACATGACATTGAATATGTTATTACCTATAAGACAAAATTTCATGCACATATTTATTACAAAGTTTGTTGCCTAATTTACATCATTGCCTACTCATTTCTTTTGGGTAAAATTAAACATGTATGTCTTAATTAACATTAAAAGGCAAAAGGACGCAGTAGTTGTTCCACTTGTTTCTATT
>JXSR01S019116.1:30642-46992 GCA_000969725.1 Ophiothrix spiculata | reverse complement strand
TGTAAATAAATAGGTCTAAATAAATGTAATAAAAATGTCTATTTCAAAATCATTCTACAAGTCTTTACAAAAAAATAAAGTAACAAAAAAAAAAGATAAATAAATAAATAGGCCCAAATAAATATGTAAATAAATAGGTCTAAATAAATGTAATAAAAATGTTCGTTTCAAAATTATTCTGGAAGCCTTCACACAAAAATAGAGTAAAATGAAATACTCGTAAGTGTACATACAGGCCTACAGCTTGAAGAATACACTGTACAATATTGGTACTGAATAGTTCTCATTGATTATTATTGATTTTGACAATAGGTAGAAACACTGACATGAAGTTACATACTGCTTGGTCATGATCAATGTTTTATGAATAGAGACTCATTGATTTTTCCGTGAATTCACACACAGAGTGTTGGAAGTATCAAATATTTTTCTGCCATTTATTTCATTTTATTGAAAAAAATTCCTGTAAATTTATTTTTTATCCGATTGAAATGAAATAAAAAGGAGAAGTAGGTCAGATAAATTTGGCACATTTTTGTAATTCATTATATTTTAGTACATACCTCAGAAAGTACAGAAATCATGAGTTGAAAACTCATGTAGTTACAAACCCCTAATTTGTTTTTATACTTGAATAATAGGCCAGTCATGGGGGTTGCATGCAGAATTTTCTATATAGCCTCGTAAGGGTTTAGTAGGAAACTCTATCGATGTTACAATATATACTTAAATGTGTAGGCCCCGATTATATTCTCATCCCCAGAGTCCAACCGACAGTAGTATACTTTTGATGCCAAAAATATTTTTCTGATTATACATTTCTCCTCCAAATTATATCTTTTAGCAATATTGATAAAATTATCATTTCTCCATCTGTCTCGTCCTGGCCAAATTAATTTGAAACCTTTTCTGTACATGACATTTATGCATAATTTATAGATTGCTGGATGTTTGTTGAAGATTATGTTCACGGTATTAAGTAATCTACAAATGACAATGGGAAATATAGTATTACGAACAATCGGAAGGACTCTATTTTCTTCCTGCATTTCTTATAATGTAATTTCCTGTGGTCAATTATTCAATATGTGGGTTGCTCTGACAAAATGAGCGGAAAGTCGCGAATGGATATTTTTGGAGGGCCCGTAAAGAAAATAAGACATATTTTATTCATACGTGTTCAACAATACCTAAAGGTTCGATGGTCAATGTACCGGGAAATGCTATCATTTAATTAACCACATTTTGCTATCATATACTATAGTAATCAGTAACTTTGAAATCGATTTTGGTTTTTATTATTTTTTATTGACAGATATCCAGTGACCTGCCTTGTATTTCGAAATCTAAATGTATCATGAAGAAAGAAGTATATATGTCATCTTTTGCTCCCTTCAACAGGTTGTTAATGAGAACAATGAAATAGAACGGTGCAAGAACATTCCCCCCGTAACACCTAAGTAGTACTTGGAAGGAATGATTAATGTTACCATCCACTAGCATAACCAGAGGGGGTGCATCGGGTGCACATGCACCACCAATATTTCGTTAGTCGGTCGCCGAACACCGCGTTTGTAGGGGTATACCAATAGCTGCAAACTTTTGTCGTACAAGACGATTTTGATATTGTTAGTAAAATTAGAAAATAAATACAGATATGTAGTTGTAGTTGTTTATTGTTGAGCTTTGTTGTTTAGTTACAACAACTGACAAGAAATTAGACTTGAATGACAAGATAAAGATTTTTTTTTGGGGGTGTACTTTTTTTTTTTGGGGGGGGGGTTCAAAAATCCGGTGTCGGGTAAAACCCCAAAAGTGTGCAGCACGAATATCATAAGTCTGGTTACGCCACTGTCACTGTCTATAATAACAGCTATCTAGAGTTGTCGTAAAGGACCTTGATTGCATGGACTATGACTTCAAGAATACCGCAATGACAATGAACTAAATCCTTTTGTTAGAATGGAATGTTTTGAGGTCTTGGGGTCAAAAAATATAACAATGTAGATGAGCTGGTAATTCCAAAACGGTTCAGTGATATAAGTCAGGCTACGCCACTGTTACTGTCTACAATAACAGCTTTTCATTTTTTGGAAACAAAGCACAAAATGATCCTTCAACGCCCCTTAAGTTACAAAAATAGGGTTGTGGTGAACGTGGAATGGTCTCCGGCGGTATGTGACATCTTGAAAACCTTTTAAGATGTCATAAGACATTTAATCCCCTGATTATCACTCTACTACAGATAAACATTCCATATTCACACTCAACTTGAGTAGAGAAGTGACCTTGAACAAGGCGGGGTTAAATCAAATTTAACCTACAAAATCACGTTTTTGACCAATTTTTGTTGTTGCACATATGATTAACCTGGGTATCCCAATTTAAGTCATTTTGGAGCCATACACCCAAAACCTCTGCGGTGGAAACAAAAGATAAAGGAGAAGTGCCAATTTTCAAATCAAGATGAGGTGAAGGAGCTCTCATAAAGCAAACTTGGATAGCTTGGCACTTCAAGGGGTTTAGCTTCAGTTGGTTCTTATCAGACCATTCCAGAAAATCATCAAGATCTACCTGTAATTTACTCCCTTTAGAACTTAAACGAGTATCCGCAAACGTCAGATCATCGACGTATTTCCAACAGAAAGAATAACAATTACAAGCAGCGTCATTGATGACAATCTGAAATATGATGGGGCCAAGTTTTGTACCCTGCGGGACACCAGCTGTAAGGGAAGCATAATCAGATAAGGTCTGGTTGTATTTGACGCATTGTTGACGATTATTAAGAAAGCTTGAAATCCATGGAACGATAGCCCCCCGGACTCCCAAGGCAGTCAGTTTATTGATTGCAATATTGTGATTAACAAGGTCAAAGGCCTTGGAGAAGTCCGTGAGGACTACCGTTCCAACATTACTTAACTCACGTTTGTACATGTAATCAAAAGTTAAATCAAAAGAATTAGTGCGTTTAATGCTTAGAATTGTAGTGAATTTTAAATATGAAAGAGTACAGGCATAATAAATGTTGTTGATAAGTGTTTCTATGTTAAACACAACCAAGGCCCTTTTATTTATATATACGCAATGTTTTGATTAGAATCAAAACACATTTTTTTGATTTGAAAGCAATTGCTTCCCTTAGTGAATGGACGATTATAAGACATCGACATGTTTAAATTCTGATCAAGTTGTTTTTAGTTAACTTCACATATTTTTCAAGATCAAGAAAACTAAAACTGAAGCTTTAAATAATGGTTAGTGTAATCATCTTTGTTATACCAGTTAATAAATCAATATTGCATTATACAAATTGTATTAACTACTATAATTTTAAGGAGTATTTGTATTAGAAATCAAAGGTTTCAAATATTGAAATACCAGTATCATTAGTACATTTAAAATGTAGAGAAGATAGCTATGCGCATAATTGTTAAGAACGACGGTACTATTTTGCATTATAAAAGATTGACATTTACATAATACACTTAGAGCTCTGCTATGTTTTGATGTTGTTAGAGTCAAGTAATCGCATTGGTGTTCACATACGTGAAATGCAATTCATCGGCACGCACAAGAACAAATATATAAGCCTGCACATAAATCACAACGGAACATTGAAGAATACTTTGACCGTAATTTATTCAGCATATATTCTCTACTATTTAATTTGAATAAACCCAAAGAAGTTATATAAATAAGTTAAGATTTTTACACGAACAAATGATTTCTTTGACGTTATTGTGTGTCTCTAAACCGAAATATCATATTGCATCATTACAAATAATCCCCATTACACAGAAGTGAACAAAAAATGCAAAAATCTGAAAATTGCATGCCAGACTAAATTATTAACAGATAAAAAAGTTAATTTATCTACATGCTGATATAAAAAAATCTCTTACTCTAATGAATATGAAAGATAATACAGACAATGGTGGGGATTTAAAAAAAAAAACTTTTGTCAAACTTGCACATAAGAAAAAGTTTAAAAAAAGTGCATTGGATTAGGAAAGTCATTTTGAGAAATATTTCTAACCGAGAGAATATTTTGCTGAATCTATTGTTTTGACATTTATATACCTTACCCATGTTGTTTGAGAAAGTGCTTGTCTTCATCTTTAGGGTTTCTGAGCATCAACATATTACAAATATGTATTAACAATTTTAAAAATAACGTTGTGGTCTACATGTATTATTATAGATTAATTTTGAAAACTTTGTGGTCATCAAAATGGTAAAAACAACATTTCACAGTACGTACACTCTAAAAAATGACCGTATTTTTACGGTAGAGAACCAGTATTTTTTAACGGTGAATTCCCGTAAGAAAATATTTACGGACGAAATGTAAATTTGACGGCATATATCAGGTATTTAATGCAATGACCGTCTTTTTACGAGATTTTACCGTAAATATGTGGAAAAACGGGGAAGTTCCATAAATTAATAGCAAAAAAAACCAATTTGACACCACAGGAAATATATACTAAATATAAAATATATCTGTAGTTATTGTACTAAGACTACACATTTTCCCTTTGTGTTGCCATCTGCAAACATACCTTGTTCTTGAGAATGGCTAGGGACGCTTATTTTGGCACTAAAAATCATCCGATTTTAAGTTGAAAACTGGTGTCAAAATCCACCTATGCTTTTAAACAGGTAGGAAAGGTCCATAAAAAATATGATTTAACGGTAACAGTAAAATAAGCAGCCACATGTAAAAATACAGTAAAATACCGTATAATAATTTACGGCAAAGTTGTAAATTTTACGGTAAAGTGTTGGCAACCGAGTTGCCAGTGATTTTACCGTATCATTTACGGGAAATTAGAGTGTATATAACGAGAAATCTGTAGATACAGCAAACTT
Source organism: Ophiothrix spiculata (assembly GCA_000969725.1). NCBI lineage: Eukaryota > Metazoa > Echinodermata > Ophiuroidea > Amphilepidida > Ophiotrichidae > Ophiothrix > Ophiothrix spiculata. The sequence goes on along the minus strand of JXSR01S019116.1, from coordinate 42,117 downwards.
CACATTTATAAGATGACCGTTTATTCCCTCACAAGGTGACAGCGGAAGAATAAATAAAGGAATATTAACTAACAATTTATAAATAAATAAATAAATAATTATATATCTGCTTTTGTACCATAGTGTCAAGACAATTTATCAAGAAATCTTTTAGAAAGCATGTTTATGTAAAAGCACTTTGTGAGTTAAAGTATGTTTTTACAGTCGACATTTCAAAACAGTTAAGATATTTGCAATGTTATTTAAGTGATTTTGATTTTCCTCCCCACATTTATTTGGCTTACATTGTTTGTTTTTCTGTAATTTTTGATTTTGATGTGTTTTTAATGTGTGAGATTTATTTACAAAACAGGCAGACAAATTTCTTTCACGGACATTCTCTTATACAATTATAAAATGTAATCATACCTTTTTGTGATTAAGTCAATCAAATATATAATAATAATACAAAAAAAACCCCGTTTCGATATAATCATTTGCATTTCACAAACGGCGACAAAGTGTCTGAAAATGAGGAATTAGCTTAATAGTCTAGGATTGGATATTCAGCTTTTGTAGACTAGAAGATCTATCTGAACCTGTTACAACGCTGAAATGTTCCACACATCAATATTAAAGCATTTGTATATATTCACGTAACTCTTGCACTAATTTAAGAGGTTTTAAGAAATCGCATAATGACTAAATGTTCTCAAAATGTACTTCTTTTTAATGTCAGCGCGCATTGTAGACAACAAGAATGTCATAGGAATTACTCTTAATCAGATTAGCAATTTCATCGCCCTACTTGTTCTTGCGTTAAAGACTTGTGAGGTAAAATTGGAATTTTAGAACAAATATATGACTTTAAATATCTGGTGTGGAGCAGGACATGGATTCAAAAAAGTCTCGAATTGAAGACAGTCGGTTGGAAACCTTTAAAAAAAAGACGTTTGATTTCGAGATTTTTCTCCTTCACCCAAGTACATAAGAGGTTTTATGAATATTGCAATTTTATTAACTTAAAGCGCAAATAAGAAATGAATATCATCGCATGTGGAAATGCAACTTTCCTAAATATTACTTTATTTTTTATTCCTGGCTTTTATATACCTTTTAGGTCCACATTCAGAAGTTTTGTCACTTGGTACAAGGAAATTAAATTCAAAACTTTTAAAACTACTGAAATCAAGTTCAATGAACTATCAATCCAACCATGAAACACTCGTATGGATACATTATTTAAATTATTTGAAATCCACATATTTTGTAAAATCTTTTGGTAATCACAAAGGTTTAAAAGTTATTCAGTTTTGGCATTCAGAATTTAAGATATTGGATTTGAAATTATAACGAGGCGTCTTTCGCATTTGATGAAAGACTACTTGACTTAGAAATAAATTCCTTTCCCCGAGTGGTACACATTTTATTCATAAATACAGTTCAGCAACCTTAGAAGATTTTTTTTAGTTTTTACGTTATTCAAATACATCTCATTTTGGTAGGGATTTCTCCACATATGTAAATGTTGAATCACTAAATAAAACTTTCAGAAATAATTCGCTGGTGTTGTTGTATTACTTTTAAATGTCCTTTTCTTCAAAAGACTCCCATATGTCAAGAAGCAGACAACTGCAGTTAACAGAATAATGAGTAGAAATGTATGGGGTGAATTCCAACAAATGGTTCATACGGTATAGACATAACACTGAATGCATCTTAATCTTTGATGTATTCTTGTTTAAAACGAAATAATCTACTTATTAATAAGAAATTCAAGACAAGTGAATGAAATAGCAAATATTGACAATGATTTGTATTGAATCGTAAAACCTAAACGACTTTAACACACCTAGTGATCAACTCCAAACGTGTGCAATATTTTCAATACAGTCAGTAATATATATAATAGCCATAGGTACATTACTCGTGCAGGATCCCATGGTAATCTCGTACAAACACATTGTAGAAATAGCTCTGATGAGAAAAATAATCAACAGGGGGTGGCATCTTTCAACAATCTCCCGCCTTCACTTAATATACCCTCCCAAGAAAGCATGGCTATTTTTTAAAAGCTTATCTTCTGACTGTTTTTAACTTTCATCTGCATTGCTTTAACCATATACATTAAAGTCAAATTAAAGTGTAATCAACGAATGAATTTTTTTACAGAAAATTTGTCAATGTATTTCTATTTTAATTATGTTTGATAAATAGAAAATTTAATCAGCTTTCATGAGAATTTTAGTTTGTTGAAATCGATCAATGCATTCAAAGGTTACAGCCTTTTAAGTAAAGGTACCCAATTTTGATGTCGAACAAATTTGCTCAACACGAACTCTTTACGATGCAGCAGTGGGTAATTTCTTTTTGAATAATCACTACCTTATTGACGCTGCATTCAAAATTTTAAACGGGCACACATTGTGCAGAGATACTAAAGGAGATTAAATTATTGCAGATCAAAATTCTGATGGTCATTTCAGATATCAGTACACAATCTTGACAACCAATGCCAGGAGGTTAATCATGGCCAACAATGCAGCAACCGGCACTGGCATTTTCTTGCAGTTAAGTAACATCACACTCATAGTCCGGTTGAAGATCACCTTCTGCTTTGTATGTAGTTTACGGATGCCAATCAGGTCTTATCACCTCAAGCTATTTAAAATATTGCTTATAAGCGTAATACCAAGCAACTCTTAGCAACAGAAACTGGGAAGCCTCTGGCAGGTCCTGATCCGGATAATGCAACAAAACAACAACCGAATAAGAAGAGCTTTTTGGAGAGACCTGAACGTCATTACCTTAAGATTCAACTCAATATCCCGGTACCCAATATTTCACAGTCCACATTCAACACCCTATTGTTTTCTTGTTATTTTATTTCACTAGGCGTTCCTATCATAACAATTAAAAGAGACAACAGCTTTTGTTACAAGTACGTACGTAATCTAAATAGCGTAGTTTGTTCGCCTTTAAAATTAGGTACCCCCTCTCAAATGGCTATAACTTCAGAATGCCGATTTCAACACTATAAATTTTCTATGAAAGCTAATGAAATTAGACATCTCATACAGGAACAATTTTGCAAAAGAATAAAAGGAACTAGTTATATAAAATCACTGATTAGATTACATTTTATTCTGACTCACCCTGTATAGTAATATATTGTTTTTAATTATGACTGTACTTTTATTGTATAGGGTACCTTATTTTGTATTTTTGATGTTTTTATGTTTGACCACTGGGCATCCATGAAAAACAGTGCTGGCACTGATAAACTTCCAAAGGCAAAATAAGAATTAAATACATAAACTCTAAAGGATAGGTTCCTATGATCCAACTATACAATTTAAAAAAAGGAAACAATTCTTATCAAAAAAAAAAAAAAAATCGATATTTTTCTTTCGAAAGGAGTTATTCTATTGAATTTGGAAACACGTCATTGATTGTCTGTAATTACATTTATCGTGAGTATTTAGGGCATAAAATGGATCACAAGGAACCTGAACAGAGTTAAAAGTAATTTAAGTGAAATAAAAACAGATTTAGTGTACATCAAGTTGCATCTGGTGACGCTCAACAGAGAAAAGGGTGACAACATGCTTCCTAGAGCTCATTATTTCGCCAAGTGGCTCAAATGTCTAGTATGAGCTCACTCTTGCTGGTAAAGGTAGGTAAGGCATAAGAAAATGTCGATGTTTGCTTGTAACATGTGTATGAAAACAGAATAGACTGTTCAGTGAAAACCATAATAACCAAAAAGGTATCCTTTGCCATGTTAATATTATTGTTTTGCCTTTAATTCATTTCCCACGTTACAATGGCACTCTCAAAGGAGCTAAAATGTCTGGGATTTGGTATCATGGACCTTCTTATCAGTCATCCTGAAACCCTTAATCCAGCCATAGGAATCAGTTTGCCCGTAGTACTGGATAGTACTAATCCAACTTGTTTAGACAGAGTATTAATATTCACAGAAAATCTGATGTCTTTCACCATACCGTATGTTAAGGGATTAGACGTTTGAGGATAGAAATTGAACATGTTTTCATTTCAACTATACATTAATTTCACAGTACTTTTATATATTATCGTCAGTATCATCAATTTGAGTATATTTGAAATACAAGGTTTCATATGAATAAATCTATTTTAATAAAGCCAATGAAAAGTCAATATTTATTTGCGCATTCATCAGGTTTAGATTATTACAAGTTATTGTATCTTACTTTTATATGACCAGCACTCTCAGTTTGAAATGATAACAATTCTATGTTGAAATTTGCTCTAGAAATGATTGACATTGGTCACTTCCTAATTCACAATATATCTTTTATTGATATGTTGACGTTAATGCTCTGATTGCCAAAAGTTGGTTTTGTTAAATCATATACAGGATGTCCCAATAAAAAGGTTAAACGCAACGACCCTTGGCAATTTTTTCCTGTGGAAGTAAAGTACATCATACAATATAATAATATAATAGATTATATGATTTACATTATCTGAATTACCAATTAATTTTATGAATGCAAGCAATCACTGACATGTCGATATTTCGATATTACCAATAAGTGTGGTGTTCATTCAGAGAAGGGTCATCAAGCTTTACCAGAGTAACAAGTAACCCTTGAACAGATTCATCAGGATTGGTAGTTAACAATATATCAACGGTTTTTCCTAATCCAGTATATAACATTTAATATGTTAGTAACTCAAAGGATGTAGATCAATTTCCAAATTACTGACGTGTGTGTAGCCATATTCTAGTATTACAAAAAATAAATACCTGAGCATTCGTGGGTTTAAAAAGTATTTAAAACTTCAATGAAATAGTTCTTTCAAAAACTACTCAAGTAATTCAATCCTTCTTCTTAACCATTTAATTAGGCCACAACATATATAGGTTCAAGATGTCTACAACTTGTTGGCATTTCTCTAAGAGGATATCCATCTGGTAATTAATCTAATCAGTTAAACCACCCGCGTAGAGTGATCTACTCTGATAATGGTACGGTATCGTCATGACTTCTTAAACTAGTTTATTGTTACAGATAAAAGTAATCTAATAGTATATAGGTAGAAAGTCAATTGCAACGCAATATGTGGAAAATATGTTTATAAATCATCAAAGCTATTGATTGTTTCGTGCATAGCATAACATGGAACGTTTATAAAGATAGAAATTAATAGGGTGTTGTTTTACGTTTTTGAAGTTTTTCATACGCCATATTTGAATAGTATCCAACTTAGTTTGGTGAGTGACAAAAACACATAGCCACTTAACATCCACTTTTACTTTACATTACATGTTACATATCTATAGCAAATACTTTTCACAGATAATGCATTTGCTTTATTAGCGGAAAGGACAGGATGGATGTGCACCATGTAACATTAGCATAGTACAGACGAAATGTTAATATTGCATCTATAAAGACCTAAAATAATAAAGACTGAGAAAAAATGAGAATTGCTTTCCTAGATATTACTTTCAAGGTTCTAAAAAGTAAAATGGATCAACATTTTACTAAATCAAAATTTAGATAGGTTTCCCTCAAAATGTTGGGTTAAAAACATGATTTTAGAACCTTAGGGCCAAATTACACATTTTGTAACCTCACCATCATGTTCAGTATGCAACTCGGCATCTAGAAATATTTACTTTTATTTGCTGGGTAACAGAACAAAAACGAAGGTTTGACAGGGCCCTTTAAGCTGACAAGATAATATATCCACTATCTTTTTTTATCTTGTAAAGTATCTACCAACTGATGTATTTACTAAACAAAGTAAGTTGAGGTATATTTTTAATTCTGTAAACAAGCTGTCATATTTCAATACATACTTGAGTTTTCAAATGTGTATTTAAAGAGGCTATATTTATAGATGGAAAGAAGTCCTGCAGTCAATCAATTGTATGGAATCATATAAATTTTGTATCATTCTTTTTGACCTTCGAATACAGAATACAACGTTTCTTTTGTGCCAAGTGGATACAAACATCAATCTAAAAATGAAACCAGTGTCCTGAATATAGGCTAAGATGTAATAATGGTGCCACATTCTTTTGGTAAAATGTAGGTTGTCTGGAAGTAAGGCTCTTATATTTATACAATGACATGTAATATCAATTATGATGTGTTTATTCAACTCAAGTTCTTTTTTGATGAAATAAATACACATTGCGGATTGGGTCATGTACGAAAGGTGACAAAATTTATATAGTTAATCGTGTGTGTTACCTCGAGCAAAGAGTGAAGAGATAAATCTTTAACATCACAAAATGCTCCAAGAGCATGTCCATGTATGATAAAAGTACGTGATCGAAGTAAGTTAGTATATAGTGGACAGCTGTATTAAATGGCGCAATTTTCCTGGTAAAATATCTAATATCAAATGATTTGAAGCTGATTTACCTGAATCGTCAAAACTAAAAAAAAATCGTTATGGTAATAAAGGAATCATCTATATTTCTATCCCTTAAGTCATTGTTAGATCCATAGCAATATTTGATACCATCTAATCACACGACATTTATGCATGATTGATAATTGCTGTATGGTTTGATATTATTTTACATTAGTAAATAATTTACAAACAGCAATGAAAAAGTTTTGTCTATGCTTATTGCTTTATATTTAAAACAGGTTTAACATTAAATATGGAATATATTTTTCTGTTGGTTTCCATCTTGAATAACCCTCGATATCTTGGTTTGTAGGCCTATTTTGCCCGTAATTTATTCAGCATATGTTCTCTGCTATTAAAATTTGAATAAACCCAAAGAAGTTATATAAATAAGTTAAGATTGTTAACCGAACAAATGATTTCTTTAACTTGATTGTGCGTTTTAAACCGAAATATCATATTGCATCATTACAAATAATCCTATCAAAATCTGGAAATTGCATATCAGACTAAATTATTAACAGATAAAAAGTTAATTTATCTACATACTCTTAAAAAATCTCTTACTCTAATGAAAGATAATACAGACAATGATGAGGATTTAAAAAAAAATCATTTTTGTCAAATTTGCACATAAGAAAAAGTTTTAAAAATGCAATGGATTTGGAAAGTCATTTTGAGAAATATTTCTGATGGGCCTTACCAGAGAGAATGTTTTGCTGCATATATTGTTTTTGAACAATTACCTTACCCATGTTGTTTGAGAAAGTGCTTATACCACCATTAGGGTTTCTGAGTATCAACATATTACAAATATATTATAACAAATTGAATTTTAGCTGGAGTTTGGAGTTTTAACTAAATTTTAAAAATAAAGTTGTGCTCTATTATTGTAGATTAATTTTGAAAACTTTGTGGTCATCAAAATGGTAAATACAGTATGTCACCGTATGTATATAACTTTATATTTATAAGATGACCGTTTTTTCCCTCACAAGGTGACAGCCGAAGAATAAATAAAGGAATATTAACTAATAATTTATAAATAAATAAATACATAATTATATATCTGCTTTTGTACCATAGTGTCAAGACAATTTACCAAGAAATCGTTTAGAAAGCATGTTTATAGTGAATGCACTTTGTGAGTTAAAGTATGTTTTTGCAGTCGACATTTCAAAACAGTAAACATATTTGCAATGTTATTTAAGTGATCCCCACATTTATTTGGCTTACATTGTTTGTTTTTCTTTAATTTTTGATTTTGATGTGTTTTTAATGTGTGAGATATATTTACAAAACATGCAGACAAATTTCTTTCACGGACCTTCTCGTATACAATTATAAAATGCAATCATACCTTTTTGTGATTACGTCAATCAAATATATAATAATAATACAAAAAAAAACCCGTTTCGATATAATTATTTGCATTTCACAAAATTAGCTTATTAGTCTGGGATTGGATATTGAGCTATTGTAGACTAAAAGACCAATCTGAACTTGTTACAACACTGGAATGTTCCACACATCAATATTAAAGCATTTGTATATATTCATGTAACTCTTGCATTAATTTAAAAGAGGTTTTAAGAAATTGCATAATGACTAAATGATCTCAAAATGTACTGAATCTTTTTATTGTCAGCGGGCATTGTAGAAAACAAGAATGTCATAAAAATGACTATTAATCAGATTAGCAATTTCATCGCCCTACTTGTTCTTGCATTAAAGACATGTGAGGTAAAATTGGAATTTTCAAATATATGACTATTATCTGGTTTGGAGCAGGACACAGATTCAAAAAAGTCTTGAATCTAAGACAGTCGATTGGAAACCTTTAAAAAGACGTTTGATTTCGATTTATTTTTTCTTCGCCCTGGATAAGCTATTTAAAGTGCAAATAAGAAATAAATATTATCGCAGATGGGAATGCAATTTTCTTAATATTACTTTATTGGGTCCATAATAAAATATTTTCTGGCTTTGATACATACCTTTTACATCCAAAATCAGTAGTTTTGTCACTTTGTACAAGGAAATAAAATCCAAAACTAATGAAGTCAAGTTGAATGAACTGTCAATCCAACCACCAAATACACGAATGGACAAATTATCTAAATTATTTCAAAAATTCTTTGGTAATCACAAAGGTTTAAAAGTCATTCAGTTTTGGCATTCAGAATTAAGATATTGGATTTGAAATGATCAAGAGGCGTCTTTCACATTTGATGAAAGAGTACTTGACTTAGAATTAAATTCCTTTCCCCGAGTGGTACACATTTTATTCATACATACAGTTCAGCAACCTTAGAAATATTTTAGTTTTACGTTTTACAAATTCATCTCATTTTGATAGGGATTTCACCGCATATGTAAATGTTGAATGAATTAATAAAACAATCAGAAATAATTGTCTGGTGTTGTTGTATTTCATTTAACTTATTTAAAAAGTGGTTTTAAATCACATTTCCAATGACTAGATTATAAGACGGGTCAAGAAGCAGATAACTGCAGTTAACAGAAGAATGAGTAGAAATGTATGGGATGAATTCCAGGAAATGGTCTATTGACACTCAAAACGGTATAGACATAACACTGAATGCATCTTAATTTTTGATGTAAACTTTTTAGTTCAAAACGGAATAATCTACGTAAGTTTAGCTACGAGAGCTAATTCTTTGAACAAATGTCTCAAATGTCTGGTATGATCTCATTCTTGCTGGTAAAGGTAGGTAAGGCATAAGAAAATGTCGATGTTTGCTTGTAACATGTGTATGGAAACAGAATAGACTTGTCAGTAAAAACAATAAAAAGGTCTCCTTTGCCATGTTAAATATAATTGTTTTGCCTTTAATTCATTTTCCACGTTCCAATGGCACTCTCAAAGGAGCTAAAATGCTGGGATTTGGTATCATGGACCTTCTTATCAGTCATCCTGAAACCCTTAATCCAGCCATGTAGGAATCAGGTTGCCCGTAATACAGGATTAGACGACTTAGCTTAAAATGTGAATATGTTTTCATTTCAACTATATATTTCACAGCCTCAATATCATATTTAAAGTTGTAAATTGTTACAGACATCTACCTTTTTATCAATTAATTATGAAAAGTCAACGTTTACTTTCGCATACATCAATTTTTAGATTATTTCAAGTTATTTTATCTTACTATTATATGACCAGCACTTTCAGTTTAAAATAATAACAATTCTATGTTGAAATTTGCTTTTAGAAATGATTGACAGTGGCCACTTCCTAATTCACAATATATCTTTTATTGATGTGTTTTTCGTTAATGTGTTGACGTTGTTGCTTTGATAAGCAAAATCATAACTTGGTTTTGTTAAATCAAATACAGGGTGTCCCAATAAAAACGCAACGAACCTTGGCATTTTTTTCCTGTGGAAGCAAAGTACAATATAATAATGCAATAGATTGAAACATTTACATTATCTGAATTACCAATTAATTTTGATATCTTGATATTACCAATTGTAATAAGTGTGGTTCATTCAGAGAGGGATCATCAAGCTTTACCATAGTAACAAGTAACTTTAAGGAACATTGAACAGATTAATCAGGATTGGTAGTTAACAATATATCAAAGGTTCTTTATCCTAACCTTTAATATATTAGTAACTCAAAGGGTATGGACACATTTCCAAATCAGTGGTGAATGTGCAGCCAAATTCTAGTGTTACTTGAATTACAATAAATAAATCCAGCAAACGTGGGTTTAAACATTATTTGAAAGTTCATTTAGAAGTTCATCAAAAACTATTCATTAATTCAATTCTTTCTTCAAACATTTAATTAGGCCGCAACATATATATTTCGAGGTTCAAGATGTCTACAACTTGTTGGCATTTCTCTAAGAGGATATCAATCCTGTAATTAATCCAATCAGTTAAACCACCTGCGTAGAGTGATCTACTCTGATAATGGTACGGTATCGTCTTGACTTCTTAAACTAGTTTATTGTTACAGATAAAAAGTAATCTAATAGTACATAGGTAGAAAGTCAATTGCAACGCAATGTGTGGGAAATATGTTTAGAAATCTTTAAAGCTATTGATTGCTTCGTGCATAGCATAACATCGAACGTATTTAAAGATAGAATTGATTATGATGTTGTTTTACGTTTTTTAAATTTTCATACGCCATACTTACATTATATTCAACTTAGTATGGTGAGTGACAAAGACATATAGCCACTTAACATTAGCATAGTACAGACGATATGCCAATATTGCATCTACAAAGACCCAAAATAACTAAGAAAAATTTGCTTTCCTAGATATTGCTTTCAAGGTTCTAAAATGTAAAATGCATCAATTTTTTACCAAAGCACAAGTTAGATAGCTTTCCCTTACAACCAAAAACATTATTTTATGACCTAAGGGTCACAATTACACATTTTGTTTCAAAAACGACCTCACCATCATGTTCAGTATGCAAATCCACTTCTAGAAATATATACTTTTATTTGAGTTTTCAAATGTGTATTTAAAGAGGCTATATTTATTGATAGAAAGGAATCTCTCACGTCATAACGTATTATTCTTTTTTGTCCCTCGAATACATAATACAACGTTTCTTTTGTGCCAAGTAGATACAAACATCGGTCTAAAAATGTATCCAGTGTCCTGAATATAGGCTAAGATGTAATAATGGAGCCAAATTCTTATGTTAAAATGTAGGTTGTCTGGAAATAAGATGGCTCTTATATTCATACCAATGACATGCACTATAATTCTGATGTGTTCAGTCAACTCAAGTTCTTTTTTGATGAAATAAATACACATTGTGGATTTGGTCACGTACTAAAGGTGACAACATTTAGACAGTTGATCGTATTTGTTACCTGAAGCAAAAATATACAGATAAATCTTTAACATAACGAAATGCTCCAGGAGCAGGTCCATGTATGATAAAAGTACGTGATCGGAGTAATTTAGTATATAGTGGACAGCTGTAATGGCCCAATGGTTCCCTGTAAAATATCCATACCTATTTATTTGAGGCTGCTTTACCTAAATCGTAAAAACTATAAACAAATCTTAAGTTGGGTGATA